>VXBH01009761.1:477293-509121 GCA_013400035.1 Rynchops niger
GGGGGGGGGGGTGTGTTTCAGGTGCATTATGCTGTTAATGGCAAAAACTTCACAAATGGAGTGGCTGAAGCAAAAAGGAAACCAGCTCTGAAGTAGAAAGCTCTCTAATGGGGTTAGACTAAATAAAATTGTACCAGACTGTTGTATAATTGTCTGGGTTTAAAAGACTCTCAGCCAATTTACTTTAGAAAAGACATCAAAAGCGGGGAGACAATTACTATACTTCAAAAACCCTCAGCAATTGAACAAGTAACAGGACCAAAGGTACATATGATGAAATGGTTCGGCACTTCTGTGACTTTATTGACTATGTTTTAAAGCTGAAGGAGAGTACTAGATAATATAATCTGACCAACTATATAACACAGACCACATGGCTTCAAACAAAACACCTCTGCCTGGATCCCAACAGCATGTGAACAGCTAATGACAGTCTTCCAGAAAGGTATCTGGTCTGCATTTGAAAACCAGAGAGAGAAGATGTTGGACTGTATTTGGATTTGATTTTCCTGGTTAACAGTGCAAATATCACCAGCCTACAATGCATTCTTGCTCACGGTCATCAGGGCAAAATAAACAACACAAACAAATACATAATTATTAATTGAGGAGGAAGATGATGAGAGGGCTGGAGCATCTTTCCTATGAAAACAGGCTGAGAGACTTGGGGCTGTTCAGCCTGGAGAAGAGAAGGATACAGGGAGACCTTACAGCGGCCTTCCAGTACCTAAAGGGGGCCTACAGGAAGGATGGGGAGGGACTCTTTATCAGGGAGTGGAACAACAGGACACGGGGTAATGGTTTTAAACTGAAAGAGGGTGGATTCAGATTGGATATTAGGACAAAATTCTCTACTGTGAGGGTGGTGAGGCACTGGAACAGGTTGCCCAGAGAAGCTGTGGATGCCCCATCCCTGGAAGTGTTCAAGGCCAGGCTGGATGGGGCTTTGAGCAGCCTGGTCTAGTGGGAGGTGTCCCTGCCCATGGCAGGGGGTTGGAACTAGATGGTCTTTAAGGTCCCTTCCAGCCCACACCATTCTATGAGTCTATGAATTATACCTCCATCCCCCCACCCTTCTCAGTGGCCCATCTATCAGACAGCAGAAGGGATTTGACGTAGACTGGAGAGGAGGAAGGTGCAGGTCCAAGGGAGGGTGCAGCAGTCTGCTGCTCCCCACACGCCTGAACACTCACACACTTGGACAATACACAAGTTTCTGCCGGTTTCAAAACTCACTTCAGCCCAATGCATTCCAGCATACTTACCGGAGGCACTACATAAGCTGGTATGAACACAAAAATAATAGGAAGAGAATAACAGAAGAGATCAGAAATATCGTTAGAAATAAAAGCTGAAACTCCAAAGCATTTCACTGGATTGCCAATCTAGAGAGAAGAAAAGCAAAACCAGATTTAAGGCAAAGAGTTGCACACAAATAGCTTCATTTACATACCTCCCAAAACCAGGAATACAATCTAAAGCTAAGGCTAGGCTAAGCTAGAGACTCCCATTTAAAATAAGACTGCAGACTCAAGAGCACAAATTTATACAGTTGTATGGGGTTGTTTTTTTCCAAAAAGGCAAAGTGTAGAAAGTAAAAGGGAAAGGGTCTGATTGTCCCAATTATGACATTGTATTGAAAGGCAAAAATAATTATTGGTAACATCCAGGATGGCCAAACAGCCCCAGGGTCCCACTGTACCAGGCACTAGACAGTCAGATTTCACCTCCACTCAAATAAATTGCCAGTGAAAGAAAACATTAAAAACACTTCACTACAGTGGTGGCTATCAATACAAAGCTGCTTCTTGAAAGTTAAAACTTGACCACTGCGATGTCTGCAGTCATTCCAGAAATGAAGGGAAATGCTTCTAGTGAGGTAAGTGGTTATTTTATTTCAGAAAATAAAAGGGTTCTCCTTTCCAAAGGAAGAAGGAGAAATGAAAAACTTTTTTTAACCTGCACAGAGGTGCTCCAGAAGTCAGAATGAATGCCTGCCAGAAACCGGTCTGACCTCAATGATTTGGACCACGTCCACAGAGCTATACTTACTATGTTGCTTGTACTGACTTGTTAAATTGAACAAGAAGATCAATAGTACCTGAGAAGGTGATAAAGGGAGAATGATCCAGTGAATGGTGAGCTGATTAGCCTTTGTTGCAAGAGGGAAGAACACAGCCCATTTGCTTTCATTCTCCCTCCAAGATCTAAAATGCCAGGATACTGGAAAAAGCTGGTGACAGAACAAAGCCAAGGCACTACAGGGTCTCTGAGGGCCAGCGCAACAGGTCAGCAGCTCCACTCATCTTCGTGGAGATCGCAGATTACTGCCTCTGTTCTTCAGGATCAAACAAGGATTAAAACCATATTAACGGGAACTGTCTGCATGCTCACGACTGAAACACCTCATGTAAAGCTGTTGCTATGAAATAATACCGCTATGGAATGTCTGAATGAATAACTATAAACATAACCACGCTTCCAACCCAAAATTATTTGGGACTTAATCAAGGGAAGAAATAATAGGGAAAAAAAACCAACAAGGACTGTTCTTTGTAACAGTGTTTGTATCTTTGGAGAAAACAAATGGAGTGGAATAAGAGCACAGACAAAATCAAATGTTTGATGTTTGCAATGGATAAGTGAGATGCTATTTCATTGTAAATAAGAGCTAATGTTAACAAAGTTAACAGCGTTATTCCTGTCATGTAACTCTTACTAAGAAGGTAAATATTCAGCTGTTGTATAGAATTTATCACTTTCAAGACTGCCTCTTCTTCCGTCACTCTTTTCTCAATAGAACGTTTAAGCTTGTATCTCTAGCTTAAGGGGAGCCTTCTGCGGCCACAGGATCCCACTGACGTACGTGGGTCACAGACACCAACTTGGCTTGCTTTCATACATCAGCGAGACACGGCAGTCATTTCTTCTGTAACATACTTATACACTTAAACATAGAATTAACTCAATTGATGCATCTCTTCATTATGCCAGGTGTTCCAACGTTTTCACCACTTAGCAGTGTAATAACAAAGATGTACAAATACGGAAAATACTTCTAAGTTTGGTGCAGTACAGTACAATGATAAAGATGCAAAATGTTGACTCCTTATAATCATGTAATCACTGAAGAAAATATTTTTAGGTTACACTTGTAACAAGAACAACTGTTACACAGTATCATTTTTGTTAAGCAATGTTAGAAAGCAGCTAGGATAATCCACTGATGCGTAATTAAAAGCACCTCTCAATCACCTATGGAAATGAAACATAACTGAAATACACATTAAACCCATAAAAATAATTCTTCTTTAAGTGGCTTATTGAATAATACTTCCTACAAATTGCTTTTTATAATTCCACAGACTATCTGGCAATGAAGTGGCCCCTTAGAATGCAATCATTATTACGGAGTCCTATCCTGCAAGAAAACTCAAACTTCAAAATTCAACTTCATTCCATTACCAAGGAGGGGGAAAAAAAAAAAAAAAAAATCAGTCTTGAGTTTTTCACAAAAATATTCCAGAAGATTCATATCAGGATGATTGGAACATTTTATTTGGACTATTATTTCAAACAAGCATCCTATTAGTTATCCATATAAAAGTTCTGTATAATTGAACTACCAAGAAATGCCTCCTTCAGCTAGTATGATGCACTTCGAAGGGCTCTGGAACAGTATGAATTCAGGAGTTTAAGCTCTACAGGGCAAATGTTTACTCTCATGTGCTTAAAACCAATTGGTGCCATGTCTTGTACATACTGGAATATAAGGATGTTTTATCATGTCTTGTAAAAGTTTACAAGTTCTGGAGTGCTGCTCTATTTGACTTCTTTTCTTGGAAGAGACGCAAGCTGTTTTGGCTGAGCTAAAAAACACAATGTCTATCCAACTGTGTAAAATAGATATGATTAGCGATCAAACTGGACAAAATGGTATCAAAAGTTTCTAAACCTTTCCAGAGGGTAATAGGACACGGGTTTGGTGGGGTTTGACTGGTAGACAGGTTTCTAGAATTGCTCAAAATGTTATCACCAAGCCGTTTTCCATTACCATACAACAGGACTCTCTAAAAATGCCTTTTTCTCATTTTTTCCCCATAAGAAAGGATAAAAACTAATGCACGTTTTTAGTCAAGTTTTGTCAAGTCTTTCAAATTATACAATTTCCTAAAGCAGCTCTCTGAAATACATATTTTCATATTTCCAAATTAATACTTTTTAAAAAAATGTTAATTCCAGAAAATGCACTGCTGGTGTTGGTTTCACTCCATTTCAAGATGAAAACAAGTATCAAAACATCATAACTTCAAACAAGCCAATAACAATTTACTGAATGGACCTAGCAATTCTCCTCTCTCTAGGACAGTATCCTATACATTGTGGACGAGTTTACTCTGTTTGGAAAACTCACATTTTATAATGCAGCATGTTATACAAATAAATCCCACTACCATATCTACATTACAGATCTTCCCCCCTTTCAAAGCTTTAACCATTAGATATTTAGATAATATATATGAAAGGATAAAAATATTTCAACCCTAGCCCAGGCAGCAAGCCAGTATCATCATTCAAAATCTTAGTGTTATTTCTACTAAATCAACTTTTGACATTCTGAAAGTAAATAAGTAGATATGTTTGCAGCTATTAACTAAAAAATAAGAATCTGAATGTACTTACTCTAATTATTCTATCGTAGTAGGAGAAAGAAGTGCTGAACTTGTTATAGAAAAAGTATCAGAAATAAATGATTTCTCAAAAAACTCACGTGAACATCTTCACACATGAGAAGTTTAAAAGAAACAATTGGTGAGCAAAAGCAGTTGGCAATGGAAGAGAGCGTGAATAAAACAAAGTGGAAATGCAAAGCTAGAAAGAGATACCATGTTCTCCAGGTTCAGACAGGAAAAACAAACTGTGTGAAAGATGAAAGAAGAGCTGACCCCAGAATCACACAGCAGCTGAGGCTGGCAGGCACCGCTGGAGATCATGCAGTCCCAACCCCTGCTGAGAAAAGGATCTGCTAGAACAGGTTGCCCAGGGTCACATACACTCAGAACCTGAATATCTCCAACAATGGAGATTCTGTATCTCTGGGCAACCTGTTCTAGTGTCCAACTACCTTCACAGTGTAAAAAAAAAAAAAACAACAAAAGTTTTCTGTTTCAGTTTGTGCCAGTGGCCTCTTGTCCTGTTACTGACTACCTCTGAGCAGAGTCTGGCTCTGTTTCCTTTGCACCTTTCCATTGGGTATTTACACACACAGATAAATCCCCTGAACCTTCTCCTCTCCAGGCTGAAGAGTCCCAGCCCGCTCAGCCTTGCCTTGGTCAACAGGTGCTCCAAACCGTTAATCATTATAGAGGCCCTTCACTGGACTCACTCCGGTACATCCATGTCTCTTGAACTGGGGAACCCAAAACTGGACATGGTCCTCCAGACGCTGCCTCACCAGGCTGGGTAAAGAGGAAAGATCATCTGGCAATGCTCTGCCTAACGCAGCCCAGGAGGCTGTTGGCCGCCTTTGCCGCAAGGGCACATTGCTGTCTCATGGTCAACTTGATGTCCACCAGGACACCCTGAGCTTTGTCTGTAAAGCCGCTTTCCAGCCGTTCAGCCCCACAGACTGTAGCGGTACGTGGGGTTAGGTGAAAGACAAGGACCAGTATTTCCCCAGCATCTGTAACATCTCATCGCACAACCGTTCTAGCGGAATGCCCATATGCAAACAACCAAGTCATTCAAAGTTCCTTATACATTGTATATATAGGCACACATGTGGGTGCATTTATATGATTTTCATACATATGCACACACATACACAGATTAGCTATAAATAAATGTATATAAAAAAATACACACAAAAAATATTTGAGGTTTACATATAATTCAATTTTATAATTCAACCTAGTTTGCTTTATTTTCAAATGCAAGAGTAAGACCGTAACCGTTTTAGATGAAAGTTACAGAACTCACTTTGCCTAAATAAGAACGCACAGTTATACCACTCCATGAATATTTTTTTCCCTAGGCAACCATATCTGAAAGATGAAAAAATTAACAGAATGATTAGATGGAATTGGTGGTATAAAAGAAGTAACTACTATATTCTGACAGAAAGAGTAGAGCTCCGTAAGCAAATCTTACTATCTATTTTATGCAAGTAAATGGAAACTGATTGTCCTATGAATGAAAGTTGTGGTAAATCTAGGGACTAAATTTAACTGCAGAGGCATTATGATCCTGCTGCGAGAAGAAAACAGAGTAGTATTACAAATATAAAATTGCCTTGTGTCTACAGTAATACCTACTTTTCCTCACCCTCTCTTCCAAGTAAAGGAAGAATCAAAGACAGTAAACATCTTATTTACCTTAAGAAGCTTACATGCGTAAGATGTTGGGAAAAAGTGTTTTTTCTTTCACTACTTAATCAGAAGAAAGAAAAGTCTTTAAAGGAGATGAATGATAAAGAAAAGCAGGAATATGATTAAGCTCTGTAATGGCTTATAGACTAGCCAAAACATAAAAAAGAAAAGAAGAAATACTAAAAAAAGGTAAAGATTAAAAATCAAATGTTCTGCATTCCCATGTTAGTACCGGTGTTTAATATATTCATGATCGAAAACAGAATAGGGCACAAAAGAATATATTAAGTAGGTTAGTAAAGACTGAGAAATTTCTAGGAGACGAGCCACTGCGCAGTGGATGGATGACCTGACAGCCATCAGTCTACAGTACTGGCAAATGCAAACTAGAAGAACAAATCATATGAATTACTGGGATCTAAACAAAATAATAGGTAAACCAAAAGCAGTTCTTTTTCATTTGCAAAAAAACCATTCACCTCCTACCAGAAGTCACCGATAAAAATGATGGTATTTGAATGTCTAGTGCTATGAAATCAGGCATCAAAAATAAAACTAAATGAGTTTGTTTCCATTAAGGCTATTACTATGTCTCAGTACATTGCTTTGAATATGAAGATCCAGCAGCTATTCTCTCTAATTTTTCATCTAGGGATCTTTAATATGTTTTCAATCTAATTTTAATTTGCTATAGAAAAAGAGGAATGAACTTTCCTCTCAAGGCTAAATTAAACTTGTCTCTTGTGGAGGTATCATGAAGTATAAAAAAGGCAGGAGAAACAGTTGCTACATTTAATAAAAGTTTTTTTAAAATAAGGCAGACAAGTTCTTGCCATCATTGGTTTACTGTTTCTCAAGTCCATGTTTCTTCAACAAAAATAATTGACTGTAGAATACTTGCATGAGCAGAATTTTCATATTTTAACAACAAAGAAACCCTCTACAGTATATTGCCTGAGTAAGCAAACAGCTAAGTATGCGCGTCAGGAGCAGAGTCTGCACAGTTCATAGGAAGCCGGTGTCCTTTGCAATGACAGCAAGTGCAGCAAGTGTGTTTAGCTAAGGGGAGGTTGGGTTGCTTCATTTTTGACCAGAATACTATCCCAAATAAAGATCCCTAAGAAAACTACAAAGCTCGTCAGACACAGGTTTCAAAAACATATCAAGATGCTTAAATTTTCCTGGAAGGGTCTGAAGCGTGGGGTGGATGCGTGCTGTACTGCACCCCAAAACCCCCGTCTGAAGATGATCCAGCCTGGGCCCTGGCTAGAGCGCATGGGGGCTCCCTTTCAGCTGACATGCGTGGTGTGTCTTTTTGCAGAAACCAAACTGCGGAGAGAGTAATTTGCACACCTGGAGACCACACCTCACTCTGAGTCGGGGTGTCTGTCAGTTTAGGCATAATCATTTTTCTTCTGTGTGGCAGCTGTAACAAGGGTATAATAGTCTTTATATTATCTCACAGGATACGGGAGTACTTGCTGGTCTTCCAAGATAAGCATATCAAATCTCACATAGGATGGACCAGATGCTTTGATACTGAAATGCTGTATATTTATCCAACTACATGTATCTAATTGTGCTTAGTACTACTAGAGACATTCTTCAGATACTGTACAGTCCTCTGAATGCAGTGACAACAAACGACGGCCCTGAACGAAGCTGTGCTCTGTTTATGCCTAGGTCTCATACAGCTACTGCCACTTCACATCTGGGAAAGGTAATTCAGAGCCAGCCTGCCAGAGGAGAGTGGTCCAGCCGGGCTACGTTCCCCAGGCTCCTTGCTGCAAGGTTTTCTGCAGCTCCCAACAGAGCTTGATCTTCTTTCTCTCGCTCCAGCCACAGACAGTTTCTCAGTCTCTCTCCAGGAAAGAGCTCTTCCCTGCTCCTGTCCCCCTCTCTGCAACTTGCCCTTTGCTCCCACCAAGTATATTTTGTCCCCACCTCTTCCCTGTCCAAACATGATGGGGAGAACCATCAGTTCAGCTAATTGGCATTGCCTAATAGGATGCTCTGTCCACCAGAGAAGGATCCGAAAGCTGCAGCAACAGATCTGGAAGAACTGGTAATTGATGCAATGCTATAATCACCTGCCAACTGCAAGAGAAATCAAATACCTCCCTGCTATTTTTATTTTTGTCATACAGCATCATCGAACCAATTATCTACTGCTTTTCACTTTTTAACTCTGGGGGAAGGAAAACAGCAGCAAATAGAACTGACCCAGATGAATTTAAATGCTCAAGCTAACACCGTTAACTAGGATGAAAGGAATTGTTGCAAAGGTTTTCTTCTTTAGAAGAAAACATTGATAATCAAAATTAGCTCCTGCAAAACCCAGAGTCATTTCATTTTTCTTCTAAAACAGCAAAGATGCCGTAGCTAAGCAACCTGGCTTTTCCTTAAACTCAAAGTTGGTTTTCTTAGCACCCTGTTTATCTCTGAAAGCTCTGACAAACCTCCACCTTATTTTATGCAATTGCATCTGGGGCGGTGCCAGATTATATCTGGTATACTGTCGTAAAGGGACTTTTCCCATGAATGCAGATGATGCGAAGTTATTTTTAAAATAGCATCCAAAATGTTCTTTGTGTCTACTGCATGCTCTTCAAATACCCCAGCTTCTGTGAGCACCCATCAGTCTGAGAAAACAGATATGTCTGTCTGCTTTTGGATGCAAGAAATGCTGGCTGTTTTCTGTGTACTGAAACCAGCCGCTCCCCTTTCTGTCTCAGAGAGCCCCTTTAGCCCAGGATTTGATACAGCACTTAGTATTTATATTCTACCACTAAAGATCTTGTTTTCTTCTAAGAGGAAATATATCCCGACATACACTCTCTACCCTGGTTTGGGTACTTCTCTTGCCCTATCTTGGATGCAAACTGTATCTCCAAGGACAACAATTATTTCCATATTAGAAGATAACTATATTCCGTAAACCCCGTTCACTCAGATTCAATCACCAGCAAACAGCTTTCTTTTCAAATTTTTCTCATTCTGACTGCATTTTTCCTAATGGACAGGACAAAAAATACATGCAAGTAATAAGCAAAACCAATGATACTAGATATGACCCACTGGGTTACGGCTTTGGATGCTATTCCCTTGCCCTGCTTCCCCTCCCACAGAGAATGTGCATTAATAGCCTTTTCCCATTTGACAAGGGCACTGGAAAGCATCTGTCTGAAAAACCCGGAAAGCACTGGGTTTTTCCTCTCTCCCAACTCAGTCCCCGTTATAATTTTATTTTTAATCAGCCCCCGCCTCCCCCTTTTTTGGTTGGTTGTCTGTAGCACTACATACAGTGTAATAAAATATGACAGCCCCAAATGTTTTGCTGAACAATAGAAAAAAGATTTTGGCTGTACTGCTCATTTGTTTTCCTTTCTCAATTGGTTTTGTGTTTGTGCAGAATAAATACACACACAGTAGGCCTGTGCATCTTTCTACAAACAGAGATAGACACACACTGTATACAGAGAGCAATGCAGCTTTTTTGTTTACTCTGCCTCTCTCGTTCCCTCTAGATATTTTTGCACGCTGTCATTTGTGAAATACTGTTGAAACCCAAAGGGATGTCAGCTGAGCCTGCCCTGCACTGCAAGCTGTTGGCAGACTCATTAAGAATGGGGGAACAGCGTGGAGTCCGCTGCTGTTTTTCACAGACCGATGCTGCTGGTTGGAAGCGTTCGGCCGAGCTCAATGAGCCACACCAGCGCGTTTCTTCAGATGCTCCTCAGCCTTCATTTTATGGTTGGTGTCTCAACAAGGACTCTGTAAAGTTGTTTCTGAAAGTGCCAGCAGCTGCTGCCAGCATGTATGGGGAAGGAATCTAATATATTAAAAGAAAAATCTGTGAAGGTTTCAAACAGGGTTCAAACATTCAAAAATGCATTTTTTCTTATGCTCATAACCAGCCTTGCTTGTACAATGAAATTACTTTGCATTTGTTATTGGGTGACTCTTTTTTTTTTTTAAATGTTTGTTAATTTCAGAATTACCTGCATCATTTTTTTCTCTACCTAATTCATTTTAATTATTATTAAAATTATTAATAATTATTAAGAGAAGGCTCCAGGAGACCAGCCTTCCAGTACCTAAAGAGGGCCTACAGAAAGGATGGGGAGGGACTCTTTATCAGGGAGTGGAACAACAGGACACGGGGTATGGCCTCAAACTGAAAGAGAGTAGATTTACATTGGATATTAGGACAAACTTCTCTACTGTGAGGGTGGTGAGGCACTGGAACAGGTTGCCCAGAGAAGCTGCGGCTGCCGCATCCCTGGAAGTGTTCAAGGCCAGGCTGGATGGGGCTTTGAGCAGCCTGGTCTAGTGGGAGGTGTCCCTGCCCATGGCAGGGGGATTGCAACTGGATGATCTTTAAGGTCCCTACCAACCTGAACCATTCTGTGATTCTATGATTTCTAACCCTGCAGGTATTACTTGTTTCATTTGTTAGAGCCCTACAGAATCCAAATCTCTTGCCCATGTATTTTCTGGGGGACTCTATTCCCTATTTGAATGTCAAAGCAGAGGGCAGGAAGGAGAACATAGGGCTCTGTGCTTCACCATGAGTTCTCCCTTCTTCCTCCAGGTCAAGAAAAGAACACCTGGCCATCAGCCTCTTTTTGGCTGATACAATTGAAAAAAAGGGGGNACAACTGAAATAGACTTTAGCCACTGCTGCAGTTTGGCTTTCCTGTGTAAAGCCTCACCAAACTTCCTGCTTAAGACTGGGCAGTTTCCAGTCACCCTGAGGTTGAAGGAGGGCACTCTTGTTCTCCCAGTTTACCTAGGCTGCTATGAAATCAGGGATAAATGGGTCCTGTGCACAAAAGAGAATAAATCAGGAAAAAATATGACTATATATTAGGAATTTAGATAGTCAATTTAAAAATGGGGAATTTAAAGTTCCCAGTGCTTGCTTTTGTTTTGTATTCAATTTGAAGGTACCATACACCAAGCAACATATTTAGAAGTCACCAATTCTCCTGAGGAACACCTACATCTAAGGAAAGATGGCAGTTAAAGGACAAATAATATGTGTAAGCATTTTTCTGTTTTTGAGTCATAATATATTCTTTAATTCCCCAACCATACACTATTTTTCTTTCAAGCAAGGACTAGCACTACAACTATTCCATCATATAAACAAGTTACTTGTGATGACCTTCCAAAGCCAAATCCCAATGTCACGGTTAGCATCATCTCCTAGTGATTCTGTGCCTGGGCATGTGAAAGCAAAACAGTACTTTCAACAACAATCTCTCTATTTTTTGGTAGAAGTCTGGTCCCATCCATTCCTTCTTTTTTTCTGTCTAGCACATACAGACCACCAGTTTACCATATGTTTACATTCACTGTAATGCACTTCCATCTCCCTCCTTTCAAGTGATTTTTATAAGATAAACACTTGAGGATGGGACAGAAAGTAGGAAAAATTGCCTGCCATGTGTCTGGTAGATTTTAGCCCCTATAAAATTAACTCAAATACAAAACAAAGTAAAAAAGAATTTTAGTAACCCATAAATTGGGGCTTTTTTCTCTTGTCCATTCCCTAAGTCACTCTCTTCCCCTTCTCTGTCACTATATTTTCATAGTATTAGGGAAGAGGGGAGTTGTATCTCTGAAATATTGAGCTTTATGCCTTAGATATAATGGCACTGGTAGCCTGGCCACATAGTATGGGCTATGCAGTAAACAGACTTTCAGAGCCAAATCAGAAATTCACTATGGCAAAGACTTACCAAATGGTCTGCGGAAAGGTTACGCTGCACTAAATACTCAAGTCACCTAACAAAACTAAAGAGAGGAAGAAGGGTTTAACAAGCAGAACTGGAAATTCAGAGATCCCCATTCTCTTCCATAGTCTGCTGGAGACAGACTTTGCAGTCTGGGGCAGAGCATTCCAGCATCAGCAGGTATTTCTGTCTCTGCCTCTAAGAAGATAAAAGAGAGGATGGGGAATATAATTTCATTAGCACTTATAAGGTAAACTGTGTGGAAAGCATTGTTGCACAACTATGTAATTTACCCGTATTCCACAGGGTAGATTCCAGTGAAACAAAGTGTGAAAAGCAGCATATGGGACGTGCTTCTAAAGAAAGAAGTCAAGTCCCTGTCAGACTGAACTCTCCTGAAGTGGTGACCATAGGGTAAAAGGAGAAAAAAAGCTTTTCTGTAGATTGTTTCAGCAACTCCCCATTCCCAGGGTCACTGTTATTAAGCAAGGAGTCTCAGCCTCTTCAGGTGCAATAAGGAAAGGCACTCCCTGCCTTCAAGTTCCATTCTGGGGGAGGTTTGCATTACTTAGATATCCTTCTCTTAGCCATGAGAGCCTTGTTGATTTAACACTCTAATAAGTGCCATGGAGAAGGAAGAACAGCTGGCAGGTTTCTGCTCTACATATAAGTTGAAAAGCCATTTACGAAGTGGTATTCATCTTACCCGTGTTATTAACACCTCAAGGTGTGAACACGAGCCACTCTCACATACACTGCATCATTCATTAAAGAACTTCTGCCCTGGAATGTATCTTTTAATTCCTTTTTGCATCACAGGAACTCACTTATGGACTACAGCATCACAGTAGGCTTACTAAAAGAAAAACATGCAACTGTCCAGCATAAAAAATAAAACATCCTTTGTAACATCAGCAAATGCAGTGCTTCCTGTTGTCAAAACAGCACAAAGTAGCTCTGGTTTTATACTGATGTATCAGGTTGGACTCGACAGTAGCAGAAGTGCCATATAAAAAAAAAATATTATTGTAAACTATATAGAGCAGTCTTTGCTAGCTCTAGAGAACAAGGAAAACACTATACAGAATAAACAGGGACAGAAAAAAAAAAAAGTAAAAAAAACAGTGCAAGTGAGTCTGGTAAATAAAAGCTCTGCAAAGACCCTTATTTGAGCACAGCCAGCTTTACAACAACACACCCCAGAATCCTAACATCAAGAACTGATCTGTAACATACATTTTAAGTAAAATAAATGCTATTCTCTCTTTCAGCAGACAGGAAACGCCCACTCCCCTCTCAGCAGGAAAGCGAAGCCCAGAATGCTGAAAACCCAGTCCTGGCTCAAAACTGGTGGAGACTCACACCCTACATCAGTGGTCCAGGACAGCTGCCTCAGTTTCTCATGCGCAGTAAAAGACCAAATCATAGGGGTGAGATTTTCCATCTTGCTCCCTGAGATACTAAAGACTGTGGAATTAAAGTGGTTTTTTGCAAGTCACAGAAAACTTTCTATAACGCTTAAGGTTGTCTTTCATGCAGAATTTCATTCTGCACTCAGTTTCCTAAACGACACTCCACTTGCCTCATGTGAAATAATAATAAAATGGAAGGTAGATTTTACTGCATGTCATATTCATGAAGAAAACCCCTTTTCATAATCAGAGTGAATTCTACAGAGAAATAAAACCTACTTTTTACTCCCATGAAAATGAATTGTGAAGAGTGAAAACAAGTACTTTTATTTCCCCCCCTTCTCCAACAAATTCTTCCAGAGAGAATAGCTTTTTGCGTTGTTCTCTCCAGGACACACTCTTAAAGACTTAGATTTGGAAGGGAAGTGTAATTGTGGAATTATATCCAGTCTGATTTGACTCAGATTCTGTTTTCCTTTACGTTAAGAATACAGAGCATGATTCAGAGCCCATTACAGCGAGTGGGCTTTGAACCAGACCAAAGGTGCATTAAAACCCACCATTGATCTTTCTTCATTTTCTCCATTTTACTTTTGCCTTGTTTTTTTCTTAGTCTTCTCATAGGGTCGGGGTTTTTTTCCCCTTTTCTTCTTGGTTGCAGGAAGAGATGCAACTTATTATAATCCCACCCCTCTGCTGACGATTTTGCTCATAAGACATTAGGAAAAGGAGGAGCACTTGCCAAAATATATAATCACATGCAACTAGCATATATTAAAAACCAAGGTTATTGGATCTCATGGGAAACACTATTTTCTTCTAGGAAGAAACATGAGATATTAAAAAAGTGTTGCCTTGAATGCAGAAGTCAAAAAGTACTTGACAAAGAAAACAAAAAAATCTTTTTTTTCCTTTACAGAAATATTTCATTTAAAATTGGTCTTTATCAAAGACTATTTGAGATCTTATTTTAAGAAAAAAAAAAAATCAAGTGAAAAACACCAAAAAGGATGTTTACAAGTTTTTCTTGCTCAAAAGTGTTAGTAGGCGAATTCATCAAAATCAAGTCTTTTCCTAAAATTAGATTTGGCTTTGATAAATCAGCATTTTATAATAAATTAGGCAAACATCTCCTGACTTCTGGTAGACAACTGTCAACTTTCCCTACATTTTAACTGTCCTTTCTGAAAGCACGTAAGTACGTGAGGTGCCTACCCTCACAGAAGGCAAATGGCTGCCTTCAAAAACAACATCATGTGCCATAATAAAAAGAAAAATCACTGAATGTATTTTGCTTTAAAGTTGCATTGAATACATACGACTGTCCAGGCTGAATGATCTACAATATGCTGACAGACGGAGCCAGACACAGACCTTCAGAAGAAAGGGGAAGCAGGAAGGAGCTGAACAGAAACATTTAGTCAGCTCTGTCAAAATGTTGGCATTTCTATTAGGAAAGATTTACAGTATCCAATTCTGGCTGTTATTCTGCATCATTCTACCAAGAGACCATGTTTTTCTGAATAATTATTATAAGCGTTTGAGCTACTTTTACTGTATTTTGCAAGGCTGTCCAGTCAAAAGTGACATCAAAAGCCTATTTTAATTTTGAGTGTAAAATAAATCATAGATCACAGATTTATGTTTGACTTCCAAGCAGAACTTCATAAATTATTTCACTGGTAATTTTCTTTTTCCCTATAACCATTATTTCTGCACAATAACTTAGCTTCTGTTTTATTTAACACCAATATTCCTGAAAAGCAGGCGCACACACTGTAATGCCTTGCACAGAAAGATTTTTTCAGCCTACAAATCACCTTCAAAGTCTATAAAATAGGTAGCATTTATGCTAAAAAAAATTATTCATAGCGGAAAGACTTGTTATTGAAGACTAGCTCAGTCCCTTAGGGACAGACATACCTCAGAATTGTTGAGATGACACCTGTGTGTCCCCGAGAACCACCCCTCACTCGAACACTGGTCAATGTCCACCTTCTGCAGATTTATGTCGACTTTGACAACACCCCTGAAAAGAGAGAGAAACAGCCTTGAACACAGCAACTACAGAAACGGGTTAAACTTCTTTATGATGCTGTAAGCCTGCAAAGCGGAACTACATCTTTCTTCTAAATATGGAATTTGATGAAATGTCTGAAAAAAATGAGAAGTTTTGTGTTCATGAAGCCACAATTGCAGAGACACATTCTTATGTCAGACCTTACTGAGATGTATTATGACAAGAACACGGTAAATCAACACGCTAAGTGTAAGGCGGCAGGTAAGAATAAGTTATACACTCAAACAATTTAATGCCCTTTACATTTTACAATGCAGCAAAGAACTAAAATAAATACAATGAACGACCTGCACTACTTTTTCCGAGGCCATCAAGCTGCCTGAGTGCACTAACAGGAGCTGCACCTCACCCCCATGCCCGGGGACAATGGCATCCCTCCATTTGCTCCAGGGAGCGCTATTTGCCAAAACCACTGGGCAAAAGCCTTTTTCCATACTCTCCCAAGAAAAAACCTCATCTCCAGCAACCTTAATCCTCTCCTCCACAGCTCAGCACCTCCATCAGGCACCCAAACCCCTCTTTCCCCAGCGCTGCCAGCCAGCGCTGGTGTAACACATGATACAACATCAGAAGGGCAGCACAAGCGAGAAGTAGGAAGACACTGATGTCTGTGAAACCAAAAAGAAAAAAAAAAATTTCCTACACACACAGGTCCTCAAGGACTGTCTGAGCTTTATCAGGTCTATGTCATGAACACTCAAGTTTTCATTATCAACAGTTTCCCTCAGAAATTTTTTTGAATGAAAAGCTAACAACCCCATTTGACATCCTGGGGGGCATCAAGAANGAGGGTGGCAGAGCACTGGAACAGGCTGCCCAGAGAGGTGGTGGAGTCTCTGTCTCTGGAGACATTCAAAACCTGACTGGATGCGTTCCTGTGCAGCCTGCTCTAGGTGACCCTGCTCTGGCAGTGGGGTTGGACTAGATGATCTCCAGAGGTCCCTTCCAACCCTGTGATTCTATAATTCTATGAATTTCAAAGCAAACACCCTATGTTATAAACAACTCGGAAATCACCAGAAGGAAAAAAAAAAAAAAAAACTGTAAGACTGTAGTTGCATATCTTAAAAAAAAGCCTTCAAAAATTTCCTTATTCTCTCTAGATAACTTCCAGAATTACTTTGGACATAGAACTTTTATAGCATCATCTTGTGAGAGCACATATCTGTGACTGCTTTGCTGCTGCCTGGACGTAACAAAAATGTCAGTACCGAACTTCTGGTAGTTGGATCGTTGCACGGACTTACTTGTCATGGATACATGCCCTGGACTGATTTCTTAAATCTAGGGTACCACTTCTTTTAAGTCAACCTTTTCAGCCACTTCAGACAAAAGTTTTGATTTCCACAGTTTGAACTTCCACAACAACAAACACCATCATCCCTCCTTTCAGGCTGTGGACTACCAACCAAGGGCATGGCCCAACCTCTATCTCAAGAACACCTCACTCACCTCAAAGCATGTTACCCCTTTTAATTAAAGCTCAGTACATATAAGAACACTAATAAATAAATAAATAAATAAATAAGAATAATAATACAAGAGTTAGAGTCATATATTTGAGAGGCCACTTACGAACAAAATCAGAACAGGAATAAGAGCATGAGCTTGATCAAAACCAAGACAATACTGCTCCCTCATACCTGGCCCCAGTACAACCACACCAGCAATATTTGGACATTCATCTTCAGACACACTATATAGCCATTAGAGAAACACAAGTACACAATTTTAGTGATCTGAAGAAGAATGCATTAGGAAATTACGTAGGATAGCCAGTAGGAAGCTAGACAGTACAAGTGCACTTCATCCCCCTCTGTCTCCTGCCTAGAATCTAAGTAATCCGATGCTGAGCACACTTAGAAATGACCTGAAATATTTAAGTACTGGCTCTCTAGTAAGTTCAGTTTGAAACAGTATACACCATACTTCTAGAATATTCAGAAGTATTTTTAGTTTATAGCTTTGTGCCTTTCCACTCTTGTTTGGAACAACAGCTTATCCGGGGACTGCTAAAACTACACTTCCACCCCAATGAACTGTTTTTTCCATGTTCCAGGTGACCAATGACCTCAAGGGAAAAACTGCCATCCTGTACAAACTAACTCTTTATAAGATGTTGATGTCAGTGGATGACAAGTTTATCTTAACCTGATACCAAGGTATCCATCTCAGATGCTCACAGGAGTGAAGGTAACTAATTCCCCATCTGGTCATGTGCAGATCCCACCAGGTAGGCTTCTAATAGTTTCTGGACCTTTCTGAGCATAAAAATTAGCATGTGGTCTGGGGACAGGACCTGTTCTGCACGTGAACAATCTCACCGTGGCTGCATACAGGTATGAAACAGGCATCGGGACCAGGACCAACACTACTCCTTGCTCTCCCAGTTCATGTTATACACCTGGCACTTTGGCAAGGGTTGCTCAAGCATTAGCATCATTCTGATTACTCTAAAGAAATCAGTTTATACAGTAGGAAAAACAGTGATGATTCATCCTTATTAAGACTGCAACAGATTCACCTGGGAGACTCTCAAGCACCTTAGGGAAGTAGGTCTTTATTTCCTTTACAGGGAAACCTTTTCCCTTGTGCGCATTTTGTTTTTAACTGGTAGGAAGGGAAACTCCCCTTTCCCTCTGCAAACATTTCCATGAAGAGAGAGGTACAGATTGCAAATTAAGGGTAAACTAATCACTGCTAGGAGAGGAAAAACACCTTAAGAGTTTGCTGTGTGGTATCACAAGCAGGCCCTGTAGAAGCAGTGTCAGTATAAAGGGATATAAACATTTTCAAAAGAATACTTACCTAGAGGTTACTTGTGAAAAAGACAACACATACGAGCCAGAGGAACTGGGGACAGTAAGCACACTGAGCAAGCATTTGTACCAGACATGCTGCACATTGAAGAACTAGTGGCATGTTCTAGTGGACCAAGAGGCAGAAAAGAGGATAACATCCTAACGCTCAGAGCTGTGTACTGGAGAGAGAGGAAATAAAATTCTGGGTTTTTTCACATCTGAATTGACTAAATAACTTGTATCCCTTGAAAACTTTTCAATACAATTATTTTGTTCCAAATAGATGTGGAAATCATGGATTCATACAACGGCTGTCATTGAAAGAAACCTCTTGTGATCATCCAGTCCAATCATTTGCTCAAAGCACGCTCAGTTCAGTTGTTTTTTTTAGTAACCTCCCATAATGGAGATTTCACCACCCCTGGGAAACCTGATCTAGCGTCTGACCACCCTCACAGTGTCATATAAAGTTCTCTGATGTTTAAATGGAATTTCTTGGATTTCAATTTGTGCCTCTTGTACTTTTCTGTCCTGTCACACGCTACCCCTGAGAAGAGTCTGGCTCTGTCTCCTTTACGCTTTTCCATCAGGTATTTACACACACAAGTAACATGCCCCAGGAGCCCTTTCTTCCCCAGGCTGAAGAGTCCCAGCTTGCACAGCCCTTCCTGCCTGTCAGGTGCTCCAATCTTTAATCATTTTTGTGACCCTTCACTAGGCTCACTCTAGTACATCCATGTCTCTTGTATACTGAGGAGCCCAGAAGTGGACACAGTACTCCTGATGGGGCACCATCAGGCTGCGTAAAGAGGAAGGATCACCACCCTCAACCAGTTGGCAACGCTCTTCCTTTCACAGACCAGGAGGCTCTCAGTCTTTGCCACAAGCACACATCAGTGGTTCACATCAAATTAGTGTCCACTAGAACCCGCCAGGCCTTTTCTGCAGAGCTGCTTTCCAGCCATTAACCCCCAGCCTGTGCTGGTGCATGGCATTATTTCTCCACAGGTGCAGCACTTGGCATTTCCCTTTGCTGAACTTCACAAGGTTCTTCTTTGCTCATTTCTCCAGCCTGTTGTAGTCTCCCTGAATAGCAACACAACCATCTGGTCTCTCAATCACTCCTCCCAACTTTTATAATCTACAAACTTGCTAAGAGCACACCCTATCCTATTGTCCAGGCCACCAAATGAAAATGTTAAACAGAACTCGTTCCAGTAACCACCTCTAGGGCATATTAATAGTGACTGGACGCCAGCTGTACTCCAGTCATCTATACACAGAAGGCTACTGGGTTGGTTAAACACTATTTCCCCTTCATAAACCCATGCCGGCTACTCCCAACGACATTCTTCTCCTTCACGTGTTTTAGAGGTAGTTTTCAGAAAGATTTGCTCCATCACCTTCCCAGGGATTGAAGTGAGGCCGATCAGCCTGTAGTTCTTGTAAGACATCAAGTACCTTGGCCTTTTCCAAGTCCTATGTCACAAAGTCCACTGCCCCATTCAGCAGCCTGCCCACATTCTACCTAGTCCCAGTTTTGCTCCCTGTGTACTTCTTGTTGCCCTTCACGTCCCTTACCAGATTCAGCCCCACATGGGCTTTGGTTTCCCTAACCCCACCTCTGCATAGAAACATAGAATCACTTAGGTTGGAAAAGACCTCCGAGATCATTGAGTCCAACCCTAAATGTAACACTGCTAAATACACCACTAAACCATGTCCCTCAGCACCACGTCTATCTGTCTTTTAAATACCTCCAGGGATGGTGACTCAACCACTTCCCTAGGCAGCCTGTTCCAGTGCTTGACAACCCTTTCGGTGAAGAAATTGTTCCTGTTATCCAACCTAAACCTCCCCTGGCACAACTTGAGGCCATTTCCTCTCATCCTCTCACTTGGTACTTGGGAGAAGAGAACGACCCCCAGCTCGCTACAGCCTCCTTTCAGGTAGTTGTAGAGAGCCATAAGGTCTCCCCTCAGCCTCCTTTTCTCCAGCCTAAGCAACCCCAGTTCCCTCAGCTGCTTCTCATAAGACTTGAGCTCCAGACCCCTCACCAGCTTCATTGCCCTTCTCTGGACACGCTCCAGCACCTCAGTGTCTTTCTTGTAGTGAGGCGTCCAAAACTGAACATGGTATTCGAGGTGGGGCCTCACCAGTGCCAAGCGCAGGGGGATGATCACTTCCTTAGTTCTGCTGGCACACTATTTCTGATACAAGATGCTCATGTTCATGGTCACAGTCATGCTCAGACAGTGTCTCCATATTCTCCCCAGATTACCTGACCCTGTTTCCACCTCTTGTGCACTTTCATTTTATGTTTGAGTTTTGTCAGGAGCTCCCTATTACGCTATGCAGGCCTGAAAATTATCTAATTTCAAAAAATTTTCACAATACTTCTTCCACAAACACTACAATATTATTCTATTTCAAACTGAACGTGTTATCCCTTTGCTTCTTTTGAGTTTAAAGTTTTCTTACAAGAACATTTGCCTTTCACAAAACTCAGTCTTCATGAACTCAATACAAACTTTTCTGCCTACGCTCTTCTCCTGCCTGCAGCTCTTCTGTAGCACAACCTGAACTTCTGATATGATTAAGTTGTTCTCCTTTTTCCTTTTCTCAGAGCTTTATGAATTTCTGGGGTGAAGATCTCCAGGAAGGAATCACAGTACAGTCCAGAAGCAGGCATATGAAAACTATCTCTCCTGACAGTTACAATCTACCATAGTCTTTCCCTTTTTCCCCCCCACCATGGTGTACATTATTCTTTTTTCACTAGGTGTCTGCAATACATGTTCATGCTTCATGGTAACACCACAGTTCTGCTGAGGTAGTAATGGCTCTGCGACTACTTGAGGATATAATGGTTTCAAAAGAAAAGCCTCTTCAGGCATACATGTGACATTTACAGAAAGCATCATGATGGTACAAGACTTTTTGGTACGACTTTACTGCATTCATTTGGGATGTTTTGCCATTTTAAAACACCATCTCAGACTGGTACCCCACCTATATGTACATGATATAGTTCCAAAATTCATCTGTGATTAATACAGCAGCTGGCACAGCCTGTTTAGCCACCCACATTTTCAGTTATTTTTGATTCAGCATTCAGAAAATAGAACATATGGAAGAACACATCCTCCTAGAATGTATACAGACCAACTGCCTGTAAATGTGATATTTATTGAACTAACTGGGAATAACTGCAGCTCTGCTATCTTGATAGAAGCCATCCAGACATATCAGCGGTATAAGAGTAAACTCATCAGCATAACACATTCATCCACACTGACAACGCTGCCTGGCTGAACCCAAGCCACAGTAATAAGTTAATAACAATATTACTGGTAATTGTGGACCATCTGGCAAGTAAGTATATTTTGTTAGTCTCCTCATAACAATAAATAGTTGGGTTTTGCCACAATGTTACTATCCTTACAGAAAAAAGATACTTAAGGATTGCAAGTTCATGTTTAACACGTAGTTAAGAAAGAATTAGTTGAATTGTACAGAATAGAGAATCATTGAAGAATGATGTCATCAAGGATTTTGTCAGGTCAGAGGCTTGATTTAAGAGGCTTTCATGTCTGTCTTAATTTCCAGTACCACTGTTTGTTGGCATGGTACTTGCCTTGAAATCTGTGCCAGAAATTGATTTAAGCTTATTTTCCCGCCCTACTAGCTATTCTTGATAGTTTCAGTAGTTATAATATTTCATTATAACAACATGTTGTAAAACCTATATCTACAGAAGGATTTTTTTTGCCCATACTGTTACGCCATTAAAAAGCCGAAGGAACATGTTCTTTCACCCAGCCAGCTTAAGCCAGGACTGCACAGAATAATAGCCTGCCAACATCTCAATGATGATAAATAATATAGTTGTCCTCTAGATCTTCAGAAGCTTTATGGCACAGAGGTCATCACAGGCATTCCAAGTTTGTCTTCTAAGTTTGTACACTTATTTTTGTACCTGTAAGCACTGCAAGCAGCCATAATTAACGTAACGTATAAGGCATGGTTATCACAAACTGAAGCAGACATCATCCCCCAAATCTAAATGCCTGCCTAAATTATTGCTGCCATATTCATTCACCCCTACATGCTGTCTTTCATAAGCCCTCCTTACCACAAAACAAGGAGATAAGAAAAACAAACTCTATACAGCCATCCCAAATCTGCAAGCGCCCACGCCTCTAAACACATACTGTAATTAGTACAGCCAATGTTTTTAGAGCAGATACTTTTTCTAACCATTCTCATTTTGGAGGATGACACTTTCAAGAATATTCATTTTCAAACAGTGGATACCACCTGACACCTGAGGATCCTTCAATGTACCATCAGCATCCAAAAAAACCAAAAAAAAGAAAACCTAGTGTCAAATTCACTAGTGACTTTCAGCCATAAGTCTTATTGGGAATCAGCAGGTTCAAGTTGCTTTTGAAAGTTAAGATTTAGGATTCTGCATCAATTAGACATTTTTAAAACTATTACCTCTTCATATCCAGCCAGATTCACAAAAAGATACTGGGACACTACATACAACATGATTTTGATCTTATCACCCTGTAACCACTAATTTCTTACTAATAGGACAGAGACAGACTTACCCATTTCCTCAGCCATAGCATGACTGCTGCTTTTCAGCACACATTTTCACAGGAGAACCAGCTTTCACTAAAAATAAACTTAACTGAAGAGTAAGGTATAGTAGTGTGGGCACATGAATTAGGTTTCACCCGCAAAGAAAACCCCTCTAGGCCATTTGGCACCGTACTATAAGGGCAGCATATTTAAAGCTGAATCCTCTGTTGTCCAAAGAATTATTTCAGATTTAAATCTGCCTTCAGATTTATGGCACACAGTGCTGCCTCTCTGGGGATTTCCCTGCAGTTTAGTCAGAGAGCTTCCTAGATACTTCAAGGGGTGGTGATTTTTTTTTTTTTTTTTGCTTGAGGATGTTCAAGTTGCTGCTAGCATCTTAACTCTGTCACAAAGATCACCTTGTATAGGAATGCAAGGTGTCACTGATGGTGGGGTACCACTTAACACTAGTTTCTCCCTATTAAAAAAAAGGCCTTGCAGACAAATTCAAGCTATTTAATAAGAAACCAGCATTTTTTTTTTTTTTAATGCTCCCATTACTATCCATGGGGTCAAAGCGACAGGTGGAAAGAGGGGGCCCTTAAGGAATAGTACAGAAAGCTATATAAGAAATGAAAATGATATAAGGAACAAAAATGGCTTTTGAATTAGAAGGATCCTACACAGATGGTGTCAGCCTCACTACATCCAATCTCTGACACTGAAGATTTATTTAAAGGTAATAACGGAATTTTAAAATGGAAAAGTGGAAGTCAACATTAAAATAAAAAGGAAAATGGAGAGACATAAACCTGGGCAAGGAGCATACAAAACTACAAGAACATAAGACAAAACCAAAAGACATTTTTATAAGCAGCATGTTAAAAGCTTAGGCTCCACTAATTAAAAGCTTTTAAAATACCTCAGAAAAAGGAAGCCTAAAGTAGAGTCTGTAATGCCAAGAGACCACCAAAATATCAAAAATGCTCAGAGCAGAGTCAGCCTTTGCCGAAAACAAATTATTTTCACCACCGCACACTTTAGAGCTGGGGAGGTTCCATCCTTTGAGCCACTCTTGAGCGAATCAATGTGACAAGTCAGCTTTCACATGCAGGGAGGTTAACAAGCTGGGCACCACAACTCTCCCTTCTTTGCAAAACACATTCACAAACGACCACAAATGGGTGACCTGTGACATAATTTGCAGGTGATAAAAATACTTAGTATAACCCACAACTATATCTGACTGACACAGAAGATGAATGAGCACTTTCCAAAGGGATTTTTTTTTTTTTTTTAAAATCACAAGAACACAGGATCTCACCATAAATTTAGATTCGTGGAGCAAATTTAAAAACAGAAAATAATTTCTTTTCTCAGACCAGTTCATAATTATATTATGGAATCCAATGCCAAACTACATTGCAGAAGACAAAAATGGGTTAAAAAGTGGATCAGAATCATGGACGTCAGTTTAATCCATACTTAATATCAACACTCATTCAGATAGAGTCTGAAATACAACTATTTTTCCTTATTGCTTATTATTTGTAAACAGGATATAACCAAGATAGGAGAATCTAGCACTTGCACTTATTTTTCTGTAAGTACCTCCGAGAAGCTGCTTTTGGAGAGGGGGCTAGCTAAGCCTTTCATCTGACCTAACACAGCCATGCTTTTGTTCTTACCTTTAGGAACATTCCTCTATCTCAGCCCAGGATTACGAACAGACAGAATAGGAGGTGACAGTCCTGGAGCTGGACCTGGAGCTGGATCTCAGATAGTAAGGACTGTCACACATCCATTCCCTTCAAAAGCACTTTGATACCCTGCTGTGCTGGAAGCCTTGCCCAAGGGGGGTGAGGGTAGAGAACAAAGGAGTAGAAAGAGCAGTTTGACACCAAAAGCTAGTTCCTTTTATTGCAACTTACCATGCGCTAGGTAAGCGTGTACATAAATGCAGCATGTGTTTCAATCCTCTCCTGGCCATATTTAACTTCTTTCTTCAAAGACCCACTTTTGTTTCTCCAATAGTGAAGAAAGCTGAATCATGCTTCTAAAAAAAAGAAATCCCTATTTTATTGTTCCTTTTGTTTCATCACCATCCAGTTTTCTATCCTTATCCATCACCTCATACAAAAAAGGCAAAGATATAATTGATTGTCTACAGAATACTTAAAACATACTGGGGGTTTCTGTAAGCAGACAGTAAGTCTTAGGATGACGTTTCTTTGTTCTCACCTCTTTTCAGGAATATAAATTTAAGACTTTCAGAAGTTCTACAAAATAAATTATTCCTTTTCATTTTTAAAATCTGTTCTAAATCCACCCACACCTTCAATCATGTTATATGGGCCAGGGCTTGTTATAGAAAAAATGTCAGCCTCACCATTTTAAAATATTTTCACGTTTATACAACTAATGTATCATGTCACAAAAAATTAGAAAGCCTCCCTAAACAGTTAAAATGAATTCTATTTCTTAGTTCACTACTGAGACTTAAGAGAGTTTAGCAGGGAAGCTAAAAAAAAAAGGGGGCTGAAGGAAAAAATTAAACCATATTTAAAGGAAAGAGTTACTCATTTTTACAAAGTATTTATGTCTACATTTATGGTTATTTTGCCAAACAATTTAATAGCTGCAAAATATTTAGCAGAAGATGAAATCACTTATATTCCCTAACAAATTAGTTATTTGTCATACATAATTCTACATCCATGGTTTAATTTGCCTTCAGTAATGTTTCCTTAACTAAGAGCCCCATTATGGCCTAACACTGGAGTGGTCCAAGTCATCGTTCCTGTACACAGGAAATCACTACATTACACTGCCTTCAGGGAAGAAGCAGCTAAATTTAACTGTAAAATAAAGATTAATCTGTGCACTTTTCCAATAATTGAGAGAAGTAGCAAATGTCAGGAAGACAAAAAAAATATTAAGAAGTAACACTTGACTGAGCCAAACTTCAGAGTGAAGTTATCTGCAAATGCTCCAGAACACATCATTGTTCAGGGGAAAAAAAAAAAAAAATATTACTCAGCTTGCTGACTGTGTACCTTTCTGCCAAAACAGCCATTATTCCATTGCGTTCTCCCACTAGTCCTTAAAAAAAGGTTGCAAATACTGCCCCAGGTTTGGTGAAAAAACTACTTGACCTTGTTAGGACATGGTAGGAGGGGAAAAAATACATCCCCATATCCTAAAGATATTCTGACCTCCTAAATGAAAAATCGCGCGAGAGCAATGACCAGTTCCCAAAATGTTGACATATTACAACACATCATTAAAGAAAATGAGAACAGCACACAAGAGAACATTTTGAACTGCAAAAGCAGCAATTCATTCATCAGAATTTGGGGATAATTGATGTCATTGTACAAGGCTGAAACACCGCACGTGAATCTGACTAACCACATTCAAGAAATACTGGAACAAGACTTGAGAAGAGGGATCATGGCAACAGAGAGCTTACAACAGGAAACTAAAGAAAGCTGGTTTGTGCAGTCTAGTGCACAAAGGTGGAGAAGGGACTGCTGCCTATAAATAGGTCAGGGCAGTAAATATCAGCGAAAAGTGCTATTTCAGATAGAATGCAGTTCTGGAACAGGAATAAATGGATGAGAACTGACTGTGAATAAATTTAGATCAGAGATCAGAAGCAGCTAGCCAACCATTAGGCCCAGCGTGCCAGTGGACTGGAGAGTCAAGAGGAAAACCCACCTACTTTAAGATGGAGATTGGTCACCTGATGACATTAAGTGGGCTTGTGTCAGCAGGAGATTGACTCAGTAACCTGAGGAGGATTTTTTTTTTTTTATTTCATTTTTTTTTAAAAATACTTTTAGGTTCCTAGTTGCTGACTACTAGCACATCTTTCTTCCCAATCAAGGGGTCATCCTCCCCGCTGGCCTCCTAGACTGACGAAGCAATGAGAACCTCCCATTTCCTCTCCAGGGGCCAAGCAAGTACTTTTAGAGAAGGAAATGTACTCACGACATGCTGCTTCTCACACCTTTCCACCTCCTCAGCAGGGCTGCAAAGAAAGCAGCTGGATCACCATGTGCCATGGAATACGGTTCATTCTCATCATGTAATAAGAAATGGCAGAGGAGGGTCACAGAGATCAGTGACAAACACAACTGTGCTCTACCCTCTGCAGCACTAGAGTTGTAGAGTGATTAGGCTCATTAGACAGTGAATTCCAGCTGCAAACTGCATCAACTTAGACTTTTTAAGCAAGGAGAATGGAATGGTTAATACCACCAAGTGATTACTTCTATTACCTGTGGACCCTTATTTCTGAATTACCTGCTCTGGCAGGGGGGTTGGACTAGATGATCTCCAGGGGTCCCTTCCAACCCTACGATTCTGTGGTTCTGTGAATGAGAGCCTACCTTGGATTTTGTTCGCAGGTGGGAATGCTCTCTCCCTGCACTTTGGGCAGACCAAAGGCCAGTGAATGCAGACAACAAAACACCAGCAAGCACTGCTATGAAGCTGCAGACAGTCAGTGCCACTAGCTTAGCATTGCGCTGGGTTAACATGGTCCCCCTGGGCCTGGACAGCTTCTGGTACATTTATCATCCCAATCAGGTTGTCTTTGGTTTCTCCACTTCATCTCAGCATTGGCAAGAAGACTTGAACAACCAAATTCTTTCACCTTCCTTAGCCTTTGCTGTGGACAGTTTGGCTGTCATCTCTTGGGAAGAAAAGGAAGGTGAAATTAAAGACAGATAGCAAGCTGGTTGTGAGAGTCCCCCACCTGTAACACTCACTTCCTCTGGCAGAAGGCACCATAACCCTTCACAACATGAAGAACAAAGCTTTTTTTTTTTGGCTGCACTTTCAGAATGTCATTGACAAGAGCATTGCAGTAGTAGCATGTACTGAACATAACCAGTAGTAATTATTAGTATTACCTTCATTAAACTCTTTGCATTGCGGCACCACATGACTCACCCATCTGTTACTGCAAGAGAAGAGATACCAAGAAGTGGGAGCAATGGCTTTTCCTTTTGTAATCTGAAAGAACTCTCTTCCATGGAGATAATGCGTTCCCAAATGTCTCTTACCCTAATGTACCATGCCATAAACCTAATGTCAGCAGGAAAGAAAGTACATAAACTGCTAGAAGAATATTAAAAGGGCATACACTAAATTACCATCAATGACCTCACGCCAGACTATTAAGTGTAAAGAGCATGTAAACTGACCCATTAACATCTTCCTAACAGATGGTTCAGAAACACTTTGTTGGGAGAACCAGTGTAGCTCTCCCAAAAGATGGAGGTTAATACATAGTAATACATACTGCTTTTTACTATATGGGCCTTAAACAGGAATTTAAAGTTAAACCATTGCGTCACTCAAAGACAGATGGTAAGGGGAAATAAAGCTTATTTCAAGAGACGCATTGTAGTAATTGATACTAGTGTTCTAATAACTACATTATAAGAATGTAATATAAAATGTAAAGTCTACTTTTAACCATTTCTTCTCTTAAGAATTCACACTAAGGCTGTGTACCTATCAAGTACAGGAAATATTGTGCAAATATTAGACATCCCACAAGTCTTGAGAGAAGTTTATTTTGTTTATAGTATGTCCTATGTAGCTGCAGTTACTTTTTCAATATGCCAAATACTAAGCTTTTATTAGAAGCTCCTCTTTCATGAAACATACCTCAGACTAGGACGAGAACTATCATTTAGCCTTGCGAGAACACATGCATATATGTGTGTGTATATATATAAAAATGTACTTCTTCCACCTGCTTCCTGAGATAGTTACCAAAAGCTTACTGACACATTTTCTTAGAAATGCGCACCAACTCATCTCTGGTTTTAATACAACAAAACTTTGTTAGTTTTGTCCTAACTGTTCAGTACAACAGCAACACAACACTTTGAACTTGCACAGCACACCCCATTGCAAGATCTTTTAAATAAGAAGTTCTCCAAGCTTAGATGTGCTTAATGGATGCCCTTCGAAATATCAGAGGTACAACAGATTATTTTATTTCTTCAACTCAAGTGACTCCCACATAGTAAAGAGAGGCTGGGAAGATGAGGAAATGAAGGGAGGGCTTTGTACTGCACCCAGGAGGACCTCTACTGGTTGCCTTCCTTGGTTGGCCAGGGTTACTCCAAAACTGACCTGGTGTATTCTGCACACCAGAGCTACCACAGCAGAAACCTACACCGTGGAGATGCTTCCTGGCATCACAGGATCTTGGCACAGAGCTGAGATTGAAGCTTTACGCTCTTTTAGTTAAGAGACATGTTTTTTTCTCTTCACTGAAGTCAAGATTGAAGCTTCTTGGAGTTAAATTTTATATCAAGATCTAAATTCTCAGATAGATGGTTACTGGCTGCCACCCCCAGCCTGGTGGTTCTTCAAGTTACATGAACCTCTGCCCCCAACAAGAGAATATGAGCCCACACTAGCTTTTCATCTGCATCCTGAAGTACACCAAGTGTGAAACACCGCATTTCTGAACTTTTCTGGCCCCTCTGCTAAGGTCCAGAAGAGCTCTGCCGTAGAGCTATTCTTGGGTTTTGGTCTTCAGAGGAATTCAGCAACAAACAGCCTGCAGATGAGCTCATTTTACCTTAACCCTGCCAGCCTCATAAGTGTGAAAATTTCGGGGGGGGAAAAAGATTCAATAGCAAAATAAGCAGCCACTCTCCATTCAACAGATTTTTATTTTTTCCCCAAGGATGCATAACTGCATTCGTACCTGTTCCAAGACTGTGGATTTCAGACTAAGCCAAGAAAACCAGTGTTCACAAACACTATTGCCTCGCCACCTAGGCATGGCAAAAATCTCTTCAGTGTCTGCTGTGGTTTTGTCTATCTTTACCTACTACTGATCCGCGGCACAAAGCGAATGCTGTGCTCCTCTCCCACCCCCTGACAAATACCAGCTGCTTCTGGGCAGCGGGCATTCCCCAAGGGATAGAGTTACCCATCAGCCCTACCACAAAACCAGTGCCAGTGGGAAAAACTGGCATCTCACACACTGCAGGTTGCTCTCATGCCTTTGGAGAGATCCCTCTTTGCTGTCAAAATACAAGGACACAAGAATGGGCCTTTTTATATCTTACTCTCTGCTAGTTGCAGCCCAGTGGCAAAGTCCTGGGAGTAACAGCAATAAAAAAAAAATCAGCAATTCTTTACATATGCCAGGTATCAGCTACACAGCTATGTAACTGGGGGGTGTCCTAAAGAAAGCTTTCCTACTGCCAGTTCAGGTTGTAGTCACATGCACTATGACAGAACTGCAGCCACAGGCACTTATTTACCTAAAAACATACTGGCCACTGACCAGGCTTGAGCACCCCACAGTGGATGTGCCCTGGAGACCAGAAATCTCAATTCACCAGCATAACGATACTGTCTCCCAGCTAGTTAAAATCAGCGGGGGTCAAGCTAGGTTTAATTATGCAGTGCAGTAAGAATTAACACCTCGGTAAACATCTTCCTCTTGCAGGCAGAAATAAGCTACAACTGGCAACTGCTGCTCTCCTCTCCCCACCAGAAGCACACCAGGAACATACCCCACATGCACGCCTATCCCAGTGGGAGCAGGCAAAGCAAACCCTGTCAAACAGATGGAGATGAACGCGATTCTTTTACTGAGCAACAACTCCCTGAGGCACACAAAGGTAGAGCTCAACAGGAAGGCCTGAGGTTGCTCTGCGGCGTGACCCAGCAGCCCATCTGGCAAGGGTGGACCAGACATACAGCATGCCCTTCCCCAGGACAGGGGAAGAACCAAAACCCCATCCTACCCCCTTCTCGATAGAAAGGAAGCAGAGGAACACTCCTCCTACCTGAACTCAGGGTGGAGATTTGGCCGCAACCCATAGAAAGCCGCTGAGAGAGTCACTAGCCAGCCGGGTTTGTAATTCCCATTCTCACACTCCAGGTAAGGCAAGGACCACCTGATGTGGTTCTTATCAGCAGTGAAGCTCTCCCGCCTCTTCCAGCTGTTCTCCAAAGTTTTAGGGCCGGTGTTTAAGACCTTCCTGTGCAGATGTGGCCTCCACTTGCGCTTCAAGCTGTGGAACCACTCTGTCTCCACGGAGGCGTTGGCCAGACGATGAGCCGAGGAGGACAGGTCCTGCAGGAGGACCTGGCTCTCATGCCTGCTGGCCTGGAGGAAGACCTGGGGGGTGGAGAAAGGCTCCGTGCTGAAAGTGATAGCTGCCCTGGAGATGTTGGGGTCCCCCTCCAGGAGGCTCCTGATCAAGGCGCGGTACCACTCCATGTCCTCCTGCAAGTTCTGCTCCCGCGACTTATTGCTCTGGAGGATCATGTTGAGGAAGTTGGTGGCGTGGGTGAGGGTGTCCAGGGCGCCGTGCAGGGAGGGGTGCGAGGTGAAGCGCGACTTGCCGGCGAGGCTGGCCAGCTCGTACCGCCCGGAGCAGTTGGCACGCCGCAGCTCCCGGGAGTCGCCCGTGTAGAGGAACGAGGCCACGTCCTGGGGCACCTCCTCGGCGAGCCGCTGCGCCAAGATGGTGCTCTCCGTAGAGCGGCTCCGCGGGGCCGGCGCAGGCTCCCGGCTCTTGATGTGGTTGTAAATCGGCTGCCGCCCTCCGAGCGCCCGCTCCCGGCCGCGCACCGGCTGCCCTTGGCCGGCGGCGGCCCCGAGCCCCCGCGGGGCGAGGAGCAAGAGGAGAAGGAGCCGGAGCAGAGCCATGTCCCCCGGCGCTCCCGGTCGCGCCGGCACGGCGGAGCGGCTGAAGACGGGCTGCGCGCAGGCGGCCGCGGCGCAGGAGCAGGAACGCGCAGGGGCGGCCGAGCGGCAGCGGGACGGGAAACGGCCCCC
>VXBH01009761.1:509414-672487 GCA_013400035.1 Rynchops niger
CGCTGCACCTGCCGCCGGCTCGGCCCGGGGCGGAGGCGGGAGGGGGGGGCGGCCGTCCGCCGCACCGTCAGCCGCTGCGCTCTCCCCTCGCCCGAAGAGGGGGTGGCGTCCGGGACCCGGCCCCGCGGGGGCTCCCGCCGGCCGGTGCGCGGGGCTCGCCCGGGGAGGGAAACAGCGACACCTGCTGGTCGGGCTTGGAGCCGCGCCGGGGGCGGTCCGGCGGGAAGCGGCGGGCAGCGGCCGTTGGGGCTGAGGGGTGAGGGCGGGCGCTGGGTGTCGAAGGTATCGCCTCTCCCACCCTGCCGTGAGGGGAGCGGGAGGAGCCCGGCGCCGCCGGGGAGGGCGGCTACGGCGCGATCCGCAGAGCGTGGGCTGATGGCTGTCAGCGCTGCCTGCCGCCCCGAGGAAGGCGCCCTTGCCCTCAGTGGTGCTGGGGGTGGGTGGCGGCGGAGGCACAGGCCGGCTCCCCGGCTTCCCCCAGGGCTCCTGGGGCTACCGCGCAGCCGCCCGGTGGGGAGGAGGGAGGCTTTTGGCAGAGAGCACAGGGTTTGGGTGGGAATGGACAACTTCGTCTTCTTGGGGCCCACAGGAAGAGCTGCATGAGCTGCACGCTCCCCGGGCTCCTCGGGTGGGCTGCCCCATGGGTGTCCCCCCGCCATGCGTGCCCCAGCATGGCCCAGGCACAGGGTGCATCCCGCTATAATGGGCACTGAGCTGCCTCCCTCTTCCTTCTACTACAGTGGCTGGTTGGTTATATTTCTGTAACCATAATCTTTCCCCCTCTGTTTTTCCTTGGTGTTTTATCCATCACCTGTCTTTTAACTCCACGATGCTAATTCCTACCGCTGTCTTCACAACTAAACCCTTAATCCAGTGGCTTCCGACGCTGACATGCTGAGGACTTGCATGGAGCCGGAGCAGCATGGGCCGATCACCGGGCTTTCCTCCTGCTCTGCTGAAACAGCCTTTGGAAATGCCCAAATGTGTTGAAGATGTAGTTAGGATTTTCCACGCAAGCCATCAGTTGTAGGCCCATTATGCTCAGTAATCAGCATCTAGTTCAGCAAAGCATTTAAGCATGTTTAACTGTGCATTTTCTTTGGCATTATTCACCTGCTCAGTATCTTACTGTTGGATGAAGGGTTTGTGACAGGAGGCAGTTAGAAAAGGGTGAATTTTAGAGGAGATGGTCCACAACAAGATCCCCTAATTGCAATTCATTCCCTTCAGCTTTATTATAAAACTCCCTCTTGGAATTCAAAAGTGCAGATGAAAAGAGTAGTAAAAAGAGGATCCTTTTTTTCCTTCTCCCACACACACATGTGCATGCACATCCTATAAGGAGCAGATTTCAGTCATGCAGAATATGTGATCTAATTTTAAACCACTGACAAGATATATCTGCTCCTTAAAGTATACTCTTATTTTAGAATTATTTGAAACTATACTTAAAGGAATAGTCATTCTAATATAGCTAAGGGTAAAATACATTTGCAGTCCATATATCCTAGTGATGTAATGCACTTTATCTTTGCCTGCAGTCACCTTTAATAATAATAATATCACATATGGGTAAGAGACAAAGTTATAAATACATTTTTTTCTTGTTGCATGCAGTTGAAGAGGATATTCACTGCTTAAGAATAATTTACTTGTACTGAACTTTCCCTCAAGTGAACAGCCTGTGAGATTATTTAGAAACCACATAAACTGAGCGAGTCAGAAGCTGGTATTTACAGTTCAGCACAGCACAGGGAGTCTGCTTCCAAGTCTGCACTGAACAAATACCTAAAGATACATCATTTGCTGTGGATAAGTGAGAACCAGAGCTTTTGACAGGAGCAGCTGTCGGGACTGAGCTAAGCTAACATGGGATCAGCTACGTGGGGAGTTATCAATGGCAACATAAATAAACAAGCATTTTTTTAGTGGTGCGCCTTTGCTGAGTCTCTTCACCGACTGTCAGGGACTGGTCTAAAGGGAAGGTCAGTTCCCTGGTGGGAATTCACTTCCCCTACTGTAGCCTGACTATTAATACCTATCTAAATTGCACTTGGGCTGCTAAATGGCCACCTTCACGCATTCTCAGGATAATCAAATATCCCTTTGATGTACTTGCATAGTAAGTTCCTTCTGTTTCCTGATCTCCTCATAGTCCTTCCAAATACCCTTCTCCAGTAGCACCCACCACTCCCCACCCACCCCATTGTCCTTCACTAACACCCCCAGAAGCTCTTGTTCTTAACCCAAAGGTTTGCCAGGAGCAAACACCCCAATGATTTAGGGCAAAGCTCCAGCTGCTGGAAGTCTCTCCCTTATCTCCGAGATAGAAGGCTCTCTTTTTCCTGTCTGGCTGGTTCGCCCTGTGTTTGTGCTCTCTGCGCTGCCCAGTCAAGAGGGAGAGGATGAGAGGTTAGCTGCAGGACTTTCTCATTAAGGGTGCTGGGTCGCTTGTTCAGTCTTGTACAGCTGCAACGCAAGAGGGTTCAAAGAGCCTTTCTTTATCCTGTAGGTCTTCCTCCTGCCGTCCATTCAGACCTGCTCCCGAGCAGCTGTTGTGTACAGCCAGGTCCAAAATGAGACACAAACGGATTTTAAGCTGTTGCAAATGTGCATCTCCTTATGGCTTTGTAAAAACTATGCTGTGGGCCCCAAAGCCTACCATTCGTTGCCCAGATCCAGGGAACGGGCAACATGGAAAGATAGTATCCTCTTAGAATGAAGAAATCCACCAAATATTTTATTCACGTGATCTTACTAAGGATTGGAAGAGATGTAGCAACATTTGAGCATTGTATTTTTATTTTAGTATTAAAATGCCCTGATGATTCTGATCAGTCACTTGCAATCAGCTGACTGTTTTGGAAATCTGTTCAGCTGTGACCAGTACGATGTGAAAATGGACTGGGAGTCCCTGGGACACAAGATTACTGTGACTGAATAGTGTTCCCTCTATTTCTGCCTCAGTTTTACCAGAGGTGTTGCTTCAAGCCATCCACCAGCGAGGAATCAGGAGGCATCTGACCACTGTCCGGCATATTTCTGAGTTGTTACGACTATCACAATTGCTGCCTGCAAAGTACCTGTACACGTCGGCTCTCCGTCAATTATATTACCTATCAGGCCAGAAGTCTGCATTCAGATGTTGCATGAGCTCAACCTGAGTCTAATTACAGTGTAGAAAAAATAGCAGTGCAAAATGTTAGCAGTTTTTAACAGGCTAGAGTCAGTGTAACCTACTTTCTCCAAACATGGCCTATGCAAAAAGACCTTGGTTCATCTGAACTGTTTGAAAGGCTAGAAGCATCAGAATTATTGCAGTGTTAAAACCAACTGGAACAAAGGAAAGACTGTTGTGACTGTGAAGTGTATTTAAAGACTCATTTATTAATTTTTGTCCTAAGTCAATTAGGTGATGTACAGAGTATACTCATTAAGTGCTAAAACTTTGAGAATGACGCATTGTATTTCTTTCACAAAACAGACACAAAATGTTTATCACAATCGTTGCTTATGGTATTCAAAAACACAGGAAAAATAAAATGTGTTTAAAATAAAAGTACTCTTAGTTTGATTACCTAAAGAAGTAACGTTTTTGCAGTCATATTTTTGTCTGTCTGGTGAGTCCCCTCTGTCTGCCAATAACTTCTGAACTCATGAGTTCATTTCAGCAGTTTGACAGCGGTGCGAAGGTCTCAAAGCTTCTACAAGCTTCTACAAATGTTGGGGAACTCACAGCTGGATCAAAGAAAGCAGCTCACATTCATTCTCATGCCAGGGGAAAAGCTGCAGAGTGAGTTCAAGAGTTACACGGTCTCTTTGGTCTTTCAGCACAAGAAGGACATGGACCTGTTGGAGCGGGTCCAGAGGAGGGCCACGAGGATGATCCAAGGGCTGAAGCACCTCTCCTGTGAGGACAGGCTGAGAGAGCTGGGGTGGTTCAGCCTGGAGAAGAGAAGGCTCCGGGGAGACCTTACAGTGGCCTTCCAGTACCTGAAGGGGGCCTACAGAAAAGATGGGGAGGGGCTGTTTGCAAGGGCATGGAGCAACAGGACGAGGGGCAATGGTTTTAAACCAGAGCAGGGTAGGTTTAGATCAGACATTAGGAAGAAGTTCTTTACAATGAGGGTGGTGAGACACTGGAACAGGTTGCCCAGAGAGGTGGTGGAGGCCCCATCCCTGGAGACATTCAAGGCCAGGCTTGATGAGGCTCTGAGCAACCTGATCTAGTTAAAGATGTCCCTGCTTACTGCAGGGGGGTTGGACTAGATGACCTGGAATGGTCCCTTACAACCCAAAACATTCTATGATTCTATGATTCATTTGTCCCCTCATATTGGCCAATAAGTGTAAACATACCCCAAAACAACTGGAGCATTTGCTGCTGCCTCCCTACCCAACAGATAGGGAACAGTGGAGGGGAACTCTGAAAGTCAAGGGGTAGCTGGTGGCACTGTTGGTGGCAGGCACAGTGCCACAAGGCTTTAATATACAATGCAAAGAATACACGGGGGCTGGGAGAGGTGCTGGCTTTATTGCAGCAGAGGGCAAGAGTGGTAGTGAACACAAATCCATTGGAAACCAGGCTTCGTTAGTTCTCTTGTTTCCTCTCACAAACAAACTCAAACCATCACCCAAGTCTTTCAGAGAAAAAAGAAAGAAAAAAAAAAGGAAAAAAAAGCCCCAAAAAACCCCAACAACAAATAAATATGAAATAGCCAAAATGCAGAGTACAAAAGTTCTTACTTAGAAGCTGATGGAAGAAGCATCAAGAGCCTACTTGTCAATTAATGTGCAGTTACAGTGAGAAGTTCAAACTCACCAGATACTTTCTTAGAACCATTAGGACAGGAGGAATCTCAGAGGTTCCCCAGCACAGCACTCCTGCACTGCGGCAGGATTATGTACAGCACGACTGTTTCTGGCAGGAGTTTATCTACCTTTTTCTCTGAGAACTTCCTGTCAGGTAGACTCCACAGCCACCCTAACTACCTTGTCCCAGGTTTCATGGCCTTAGCACCAAGTGTAGGGTGAGGGGGTTCCCTAATACACCAAAGTCGCCTTTACTTTCTTTGATCCTTTGCTTTCTTCTTTTCAGAGCACAATCACCATAAACCAGTATCTGCTTGCAGAAGACTGCTTTGACTTCTGTTTTTCTTTCTCTGGGCTAAATTAATCAATTTTCTTAATAGGCGATGCTTTCTAAAACTGTTGTTGGTCCCACTGTTCTCTTCTTGACTGTCCATTTTGTGAGCCTGTTTCTCTGGGTGTCCCAGACAAGGTCTCCTGCTATGCATCTTCTGCAGGTTATGTAAAATTCTCTTTTAATACACCCCACATTGAGGACTGCCTGCTTTTTCACCTCCACCACAGTATTGACCACTACTTGAGTCTGTAATGCTATGTAATCCTCATAACCTTTCAAAACATATTGCTTCCTAGTTATCCATTATCTGCTTTTATTTGAGGATTTGAGCTCTGCTTCCTCTGGGTAGTACTTTGCACTTTGTTGAATTTCACCTTACTGGTTTTAGGCCATGTCTCTGATTTTTCAAGATTGTCTTTAGTTCCTGTTCTGTTCTTCAAAAGGCTTTTAACTATCTCCTTGTTTCTTGTAGTCATTTGCTAATTTTATGACCTTTTATTTCCTTATCCAATTTGTTCATCAACCTATTTAATAGAACGTAGCTGAGATCAGAACCTTTCAGGAACCCACTTGAAACATCCTCCTGGTTTGATAGTGCACAAACGGATGCTTCATTTTTGAGAATGACTTCAGAGGCAATGGCTTACCCACTCATGACCCACCTACACAACACTTCCTTAGCTTTCTGATGAGAACCTCGTGCTAAGTATGTAACGAATGTTGCTGATGCAGACATATCACCCATCTATTGTTTCATCACTATCCACAAGGTCAGTTATGAGTCAAAGAAGAAAATTCAGTTTGTTTAATATGGAGTTTCCTTGACAATCCCACATTGGCTTATTTTAATCAATTTATTATTTTCTAGGTAATTATTAAAAAGTAGTTTAATAGTTCTTTTCTGAATCTTCCTGGTGATATTTATCTCATGAGCTTCTTTATAATCTCTTCTTTTTTTCTGAAAATACACAGTATGATTTTTTTCCAACTTTAGAATCTTCCTCCCAAACACTTGAAATGGCAAGTGGTAGTATATCTTTGAAAGATCACATCTCATCTCCAACAGAAAATGTTGCTCTAAATTGAACATTGTCTGTCAGACAACATATTGACGGCTTTGACTCCTAATTGTTTATGGAGAACCTGCATCTGATATGCAGATGTATCTAATATGCAGGTGCAGGCTCAGTGTTAAATAAATACAATTCAAAAGCTTTGTAAGCTTACTCACTGTTGGGAAAAGATAAGGGGTTGCTGAAGTTCAGGTTGCAGGCACAGTCCATTCTGCTAGAACTTTAAAGAAATGGTTTGAACACCAGGAAACATTGCACACGTAACGCTGAGAGCTGTCGGTACCTTCAGACTCTGCCGCAAGGACTCACAGCGTAACGCACTCGCGCTACGGAGAGCAAAACTGCAACTCAGAACACATAGCAATAGCGGTCAGATCCCTGAGCCAGTTTCCATGAATTTCTTTATGTCAAATCAAAACAAAGGTAAACCAGAAACATCTGTGGCAATGCAGGCAGAGTACAGCAAATGGAATAAATTACTAACATAGTACCTGGGCTGCCTTCACAGAGTGAATCCCACTTCCCCATAATTTCCAGTACATATATGTCTGCTAAAGCCCAGCCAGAGGTGGTGATCCTACTGGATTAATAGCCAGCGCCTGGAACATCTCTGTACCAAGTGAGAGACAGAGGCCCTTCTCAGCAAGAGCTTCAAAACCACAGACAGCCCAACAGCAGACTGGCAGCTGGGCAGGGCCAGAATGGAGCAGGCAAGAAAAGAATAAAATGTAAACGCACTAAGAAAGGAGAAAGGAGAAATCACCTGAAAAATAAAGTTTAAAAAAAATTAGAAACATCGGGAAAATTCAATCTCAATTAGGACATGTTATATTGAGTAGCTAAGTTTCCTATGAGTAGTGAACCGGTTGATTACAATGAGCGTCCTAATCAATACAGTGCTTTTTAACAGCTTAATATACATCCGTCAGAACTATCAGGGAAGAATAATCTGCTGGATAAGAGCACAGGCAAGGGTGGGTTTCTTTGTTCTCTTGTGGCAAGCATGATATTCATAGCATTGCCAACAATATCTCAACAAAACTAATTCTTTCATCAAGCAAAAAAAAATATCCTGCCAAAGTCTTACACTCCCATCCTAATCCAGTCTGTTCAGCAGTAAAATGCTATCTGTTGTTTTCTTCCTTGCTTTCTCTCTGCTTGGGATTTAAAGCATTGTAAACTTTTTCGAATTTTCAAAGGTGTGACCCGCGACATGATGGCGTGGTAAATATTTTGCATTTAACTATGTGTCTGGATTCAATATTCTTCTTCCCAATTATTCTACTAATGACTTTTTTTTTTCAAATACATTTCAAAACTAAAATCATCTTGCACTTGCTTTCAGTTACTTGAAATAGAACAAATGGTCATCTGATGTAGATTAGCATATCTTTACTGAAGCCAATGAAATTGTAAGAATTTATATAGATAAGTATTTGCCCACCCGCCTTACATACAGAAGGCAAAATCCAAAATTCCTATTAAAATGTTTCCTATTAAAAAACCTGCATCCTGTTACATTTTGTTCTAAGAATCTGCAGATGTCAGCTAATGAAAATAAACTTCAAAGGGAGGAATCATTTGAATTAATTGGGAGATAAATCACACTCTCAAAATAAGTTCTGTTTGGAAATGGTCGCTTTATAGTGTTAAGTGGGCATTAGCCTTTTAACAGCTCTGCTGTGTGATGCAGAGCCGTCCACTTGAAATAAGAAGTAAATAGCAGAAGCTACTGATTGTGGACCCTGAGGTCTGAGGCAGACCTTGCTTCCGTCCTGATGAAGTATTCAAAATAAACTCTCAGTTAAGATGCTGGGTTTTATATTTCTTCTTGGAAAAAAACAAGATTTCCCCAAGAAAACCAGATTACCCTCTCTCCACTGCTGTCCTTCTGCCCCATGATACATTCAACATTGAAGCCACAGGTAAGATATGGTGGATACTCTGACTCCTATTACCAGTGAATGAAAAGGAAATACCGATGATATCAGAGAGGGAAAGAGGAAGAGGAGCCAAGGAAATTTCAGTTCCTGACTCTTTTTTTAATAATTTGTAAAAAGAGAGGCTCTGCCTGACTATATGTCAGCCAGACTACACTCTGAAGGAGAAAGATAATGTGCTGGAAGGCAGTACAGTGAAATAATACTGATGATGGTGATGATGATCATGATGATAATAATAGTAATAATAATACAACTTCTTATCATATGTACAAGGCTCCAAAACATCCCATCTTTTTTACTCACGAAAGCAGTTTTAATGGACAAGAGGGCACATGGTTGGATAACCCTAGGGCGAAGTCTTCAGGAGTCGTACAAAACCTATAAAGCAAGGACAGCAGACAAGGAAGATTACACGACCATTTGCCACAGCAGTGTGGAGGTGAGAAATCTGTAGGGTTGTTCCAGACTCAGAAGTCCTCTGGCATTGAAGAGGGAGGCAGGACATGAAGAACTAAGGCAGACGATGGGTAGGAGCAGATTGGCAAATACACTTTCAGGTCTCCACTGAGGCTGCCATCACTAATGCCCTTTATTTGCAGCTGTGGCATTCATATTTCCTGATGTGGATCACTGGTTGCCAGGACCTGTGGTGAATAACGATGCACAGAGCTACATCCTTCATAAAGATGGTGAAGAGGTCTTGTGAGGATAAGAGCTTTTGGTCTCTGGACCCAGAAAAAAATCCCTATAGATGAAGAAATCTCTTCAGCCAATCCAGCATTCCCCTAGAATCCTCTTCAAAATGAATGTCAGCTCAAGAGCGGCAGAGAATTTCTGTACGTTTCTGTAAAATTGGAGACACTCGAATCTACGGGTTCAACTGAGCAAGTATGACACTCAGGAGAAAGTGCTTGTTCCCCACTGTTTCTACAAATTGGTGGCTTCCAAAAAGATTGGAAGCTAATGCGGATGAGGTAGAGGGAAGATTCAACCATTATTGTGAAGAGGAAAGCTATTTCAGAGGAACATTTCCATTTACCTTCTCTAGAAAGAGAGATGATTTCCCATGAAGAAAAAAAATGGAACTACTTCACAGAAACAGAAAAGAAGGATAACTGGTTTTCTACATCTAACCTCATCCTGCAGTTCCTCTCCCTAAGACATATTATAGTCAGTGGTTCAATTTTTGCATTGATTATCTCAATTCCATTGCTAAGGCTATTCAAATAATAAAGTCAAAACAAAAGTATGTGAGTTATATGTTAAGTTATGGCTTCAAGGACATTTTTGCTTATCTGCAGTTTTCAGACTGTTGATATCTGCTTAATACCAATAATAATTTGTATTAAAAAAAAAAAAAAAAAGAGAGAGAGACAGGCCATTAAGTTCTGTACTGGACTGATGTCCCTTGCAAATAGTTAATGAAAAAGAGTGGAAGATATGGATAATACAGCTCTTGACACTGTAAATCCTAAATCCCTCACTCTGTCCGCCCTTAGTGCAAGCTATGTAGATTGAAACAGCAGCTGGATAATGCTGTAAAGACAGCTCAAATACATCCATCCCATGCTGCTGGACAGGTTTTGTGGAGAATAGGCACCCTTCACATACAACTATGCCGAGGACAGTTCAGGTCAATGTCTTTTTTTTACTTACTTGCAAGAGAATGTCTTCTAGTTTTACCCTGCTGTGATTAGAAGATACGTAACCTTCAGCTTTGCTCTCAGCATCCATCATTTGCAGCTAATGTTTTCAGCCTGTGTAAGCAGCCTATGCACCACTGATTCTTTTGAATCACGATGCCTTAGTTAAAGATCATTTTGGAAAGTGAGACTCTTTAGACTTGGGCAATTCACAACATTTTACTTTTTTTCCTCACTTATCTCAGAGAGTTATGTTAAAAGATATGCAAAGCATCCGTTCTCTTTCACAAACAGGAGAGGCATCTTCTGTTTGATAAGCCAGAACTTATCAGCCATCTTATCTCAGATCTGCTATTTATACTGCCCTTCTGCAAATGTGTTATCACTGCCCTGCACGCTGTTCTAAGGCATTTTCCACAAAACCTACAGATTTCCACATCTGAAATGAGCACGCCCCAGATCAAATTTATACAGAAGCTGAAACTCAGTATTCACTTTGGATGGCTGTGTGTGGGAGTGCGTGCATGTATGTGTATTTGTGTGGGCGTATCGGCATTCATTTCGTAAATTTTGTTCCTGCTGTAAAAATGACTCGTATAGCGGTTTATTTTAATACCAAATTGCAAGGTTAGTTCATTTTACAAGATGGCAGTTTAACACATCGGGAGAAGGAGGGAGAATAGATTTTTCCTGAGATCTGCAGTGTCTGTGATGCTCTGTAACAAACAGAGCGGAACAAAATTCTGGTGACCATTTTGATGAAAAAGAGAATGAGCCAACAAGAAGCACTAAGGGAAATCAAATATGAGACTTGATAAATTTTTCCTCTTCCAGCCATTCCATCTGAATTTCTGTAATATTATTTAAGGCAGAAATATTGCACTTAAGGGGGTTTAGTGCTTTTTTTTTAATTAAATATGCTCAATTAGTTTGTGAAGAAACGTTTCTCTATAAAAATCAGCTGCGATACTTGGTAAGTTCGTTCTTTCCCTACAGCTAAAATCAGCTGTAATAAGTTTCCTCATAACTCTAGAAAAAAAACATTCTGTGACTTTGGCACTTTAATCTCCACAAAGGCCGTATAGAAACAATCACAACAAATGAAGATTGAAGAATGAAGGCAAGCTGGCTTCAGGGCTCCATTACACTACAAATGGGAAGAGAAAGGAAGTATGTCTTCAGAGCCTGCACAGTACTGATGCTTATGCTACACAAAAATGAAAAATTCAGCTGCCTGCAGCTGGCTCAGGTCCCACCATCTCTGTGATTTAAGGCAGTAGGAGTCTCCTTTCTCCACCTCTGCCAAACGAAAAATTTTCACTCGTCATTTTGATGTACCTCTTGGGTAAAGATCACATCATCTGCTTAAAACCCATCATACCTGCTCTCTGCAGGAAATTCCATCTGAACGCGAGGAAAAGCTTCTTTACTTTGAGGGTGCCAGAGCCCTGGCACAGGCTGCCCAGAGAGGCTGTGGAGTCTCCTTCTCTGGAGACATTCCAAACCCACCTGGACACGTTCCTGTGCAACCTGCTCTAGGTGAACCTGCTTTGGCAGGGGGGTTGGACTAGATGATCTCTGAAGATCCCTTCCAACCCCTGTGTAGTGTCCCAGTGCTAGGGTTACCTTTCAAGCTCCCACAGGCTCAACCGGGAGGGACCTGTCTTTTAGGACCATATATCCCAGCAGCCCAACCCTGACCCAAGCACAAGATCATGTCCTGTTGGCTGGGGTTCACCAAGGTCTGCCTGAGCCCCAGGCACTGTTAAAGGGGGAGGGAACACCACATGACTTCCATCTGGGAACGGCGCTGCAGATGTATCTCCTACTGCCTCTTTCTTTGCTATGAATGACAATGCTTTTGTACTAATGAAACGCCACATGCCAAATACACCGGGTACCTCCATTAAAGTATCAAATGCTGCAAAAATTATCCAACACTGAAAAAAAATCCCTTTCTTTCCCTTGTCTTCATGTTCTGTTTAGTAGCTTTGGTGCTCTGATACTAATTAAGTTCTCTGCTTTCATCTCTTCCATTGCACTCCTGTGTATTCATCTATGTGTGTACACACACATATACATCGACACACTTTGAACCCTATGACACTGTCCTGACCGTGTTCCTTTTCTACTCCAGCCCCCTTATCTCGCCCACAATTTTAACCCTGAGAGACTCCATTGCTCAGCTGAGGCAATGTCACAGCGACTGTTTGCAAGGATGAGAAGAGGAAGGTTCAGGTGGCTCACCCAGCTGGCAAGGAGCAGGGGACAAGACAAGTGGAAGAGCTCTTTCAGCATTCCCATTATGCCCAGGACCAGTGCCTGCAGTGCTGAGAGGTCAGGGTTAAGTCAGCTGAGGTCCAGGGCACATATTCTGACTGAACTTTGCAGTACTTTTCTTTTTTCTGCACCCCGTGAGCCCCACAAAGGTGTGTAGCTGCTAGCCAGCTCTGCTGTGCTTCCCACCACTGTTCACTACGCTGCAGATGTTCACCTGTCACTTTCCTCTGGGCCATCAGACTTGATAAATTCCTATTGCAAACAGAAGATAAGCTCCATGTTTAGCAAAGCAGAATGATAGCAAGTCTATTTTCATTTCTGCGTTATGCATATATTTTACATTTATGCCAGCTGGACTCAATTCTGCATCTTCCTGTTAGTTGCAATGATTACCTGTTGTTTTGGCAGCGGTGTGATGATGCTGTATTGACCTGATCAGGATTTTAACTTGTGACCCCACTCAGCAACTTAACATATTCTGCTTCTAGCCACCTTCTTTTGAATGAGGGTGCGGAAGTTGGTGTGGTCCTATCAGTAGCAATGGCAGAGCACGCCCCATAGTCCTTTAATCTTCCCCATCCTTGGAGTTTTGGACGCTGGGGGGGGGCACAATCTGTGACAGGGGGAACAAGGGCACGGTCCTGAGGAGCAGCCCCTGGCCTGCACAGGTAATGCGGACCCTGGGAGGCTGCTGGCCTTGCCCAGCACCACTTCCATGGCAGTGGAATGCCAACCTGGGAGCATTCCCAACAGGCTTTCTAGACACTGCCTAGACTTCAGCAGTCTGAAAGCATTGAGCCCTCTAGGGACAAGCTGCACCAGGGCCAGTCAGCCTCTGTGCTCCCTGGGCCATTTTGCAGACATAGCCTACAACTCTTGTCTGACTTTGCTCTTGTCTCTTCTATTTTCACCCCATAGATTCAGCGATTTCAAGCTCAGCCGCACGTCTCTAAACAGACATGCTCGCTCACTCTCCCACTCTGCTTTCGCATTTACAGCCAGGTCTTAGATGTTTCCTCTTTGATCCCTTTCCTGCATTCACTCTCTTACCACCTTTCTTGTCATCTGAACACTCCTTCAGATCTTCTGTAAATTCTTCATGCTTTCCCATCTTTTCTATCTCGCTTCTCCTTTCTACTGTTGATTCCGGTGGCAGCACCCTGGTATTAGCACTTTTTATTGGGAAGCAATAACATATGGCAGTAAACATTTTAAATCTCATCGTTCTTCCTTTTCTCTCTCATTCCTTTTTCTCTTGGCCATCTTCTCCATTGACTTTCTTTCCATGTCATTTCATATTCATTTCCCGCCCCTTTAGAATTCACCAGCACCCTGATATTCCCTCTGCAGCTTTGCAAGCTTTTTTTTTTCCCCCCTCTCTTTTTTCCCTTTTCCTTTTTTGTAGGCAACGGCCACTCTTAATCTTTGCAGGAACTATTCATCTCTGTGCAACACCTGTCATCTTTCGTGCCCCAGCTTCTCATTTTACATCTGGTCTGCATTTGCATAGTCTAGTCTTCTGCTGGGTTTCCTGATGGCTTTCATAGCTTTCCCCACGTCATTTTTAATCTTTTCTGTACCACTTCTCCCTGCCTTTTTATCCCAGAGGCAGAAGGGCCCTGTTAGCTGGTTCTGTTTCACAGGAAATTTTCTTTCAACATCAAAGAATACCAAATTGCAAACACTGTTAAAATTAGTGCACAGCTCTCGAGATCCTGGTGAGTTATAGCATTGGAAAAAGATTTGTGCTCCAAGATTTCTTATTCATCCTTTCTTTTAGTGTCGATCAATTTTGTCTATCCCAGGGGTTTTGGCGCTCAGTTGATTTCTTTTTCCATGTCTGTACCTCTATGTCAGTTTTGAAAATCTTCATTTCCCTAAAACCTTGCCCTGTCATTCTCAGTTCACTCACTTTTGCCACTAAAATGTACGCCGAAAGTATATTTCTTGTTCTAGGATGAAATAATTTCTCAAAATTCCTTAGTAGCGGAGCTCCCACAGCCTTTCCAAGCAACCTGACCCCTGCACCACTAGCCTTCCTCCCTGTCCTTGCCTATCCCTGTTGCAAGGTCAGCCTATTTTTCTGCTGCCAACACAGTGGACATGGTGAACTATTGACTCCTTCCTTTTTACAGGTACCATTCAGATTTTGCACACCTCCGCTTTCAGCCTTCCCTTCTCAGAACTGAGCTAACACAGGGATTTCCATCTTTATTTCTTGGGTCATATTTTCTAGAGCCCTGACCATTCTTGTGTTCTCTCTTCGGGTCCCTCAGGATCTCTGTCCCTGCCAGATTTCTCACATTAACCCACTAACCCTGCTTTACTGAAGAGAAGAATTTGCCCCTCCGTTAGTCTGCTCATTCCCCAGTAAAGTTTATACTTACACTCTTCTGTATCGGAGAGGACGCCTCAGCGCTCAGGTCTGTGGTTTATGTATGACCTAAACATAAATGGGAATGCTTGTTAATACATATAGAAACATTTCAAATAATTCTGGTATCATGTAGCCCACGCTCGCTTCGCTCCTGTGACATCCTTGCACCACAGGGTATGTAATTTCTTCCTAATAATTCTTCTCTTAATTCCCTTAGTAATTTCTTTGGCCTGAGGGTATCCTTGGTTTCACTGAATGAGCTAAGTAGCTCTTTTCATTTTCACTAGCAGTTTCCTTTCTCCCTGAAATAGCAGGGGTTAATTACAGTATTTGTTTTATCCATCAGTATTTCATTTCTAGAATTTCCTGAAGACATATAAAGGGCCAAACACACAAAGTTCAGTGCTGTATTTCTATTTGAAATAACAGAATGATATAAATCCACCCACAACCAGTGACCTTTCAGGATTTGCAGCATTAGATCACATTGAAAAAAACTCTGAAGGATGGAAAATATAAGCATTAGGGAAAAGTAATATCTGGGATCCCTGGTGTAATGTTTGCAAGAAAAGATTTTATAGCAGTTATTTTACCCTTTGATTTATTCACACCTTTTGCATCTATCCTCAGGCCAAAGTGCCCAAACTTCTCCATAAAAAAAATCACATTTGGCCAGATTTTTCCTCTAATGAGATGCTGTCTGCCTGTGGTAGTTTTTTCTGAGAGTCCTGTCTAAGATTTTCCTGTGGCAAAGGTTGCAACTGATGTTAAGCCTGTAATTTCCTCACAATAACTTCATGGCTCTTGACCATACAGTCGGAAATAAGGATGCCCCAAAGGGCAACACAGTAAAATGAATGGTGAGAATTTGCTCCGAGGGATAGAAAAGACCCATCAGAGACGGGTGTCTATCCACAGACACGCAGAGACACACACAGAATATGTTAAGGCCACAGTGTGAACTTTTGCAATGATGCTTATTACCAATCTCACCAGAGAGTCTTTTCTGCTTTTAAAAACTAGTTTAGACACTAATCTGAATGAACTATCAATGCTGAAATACCACTTTTTGTGATAGATAAAACCAAGAGAATAAGCAACACCAGTTCTTTCACCCAAAATCCCTTCATCTCTAGCTTTGGTTCAAGTTTTGTTCTCAAGTCACCCAAAGTCAAATAAGTCTTTCTAAAACTTGTCTGATCCCCTTCTTTGAGTAGTATGAATAGCCTTATATAGGCTGTGGATGTTGTCTACCTAGACTTTAGTAACGCCTTTGACACTGTTTTCCACAGCATTCTCCTGGAGAAACTGGCTGCTCATGGCTTGGACAGGTGTACTCTTCACTGGGTAGAAAACTGGCTGGAGGGCTGGGTCCAAAGGCTGGTGGTGAATGGAGTTAAATCCAGTTGGCAGCCAGTCGTGAGCGGTGTTCCCCAGGGCTCGGTATTGGGGCCAGTTCTTTTTAATATCTTTATCAATTACTTGGACAAGGGGATCAAGCGCACCCTCATTAAGTTTGCAGCCGACACCAAGTTGATGGGGGAGCGTTGATCTGCCTGAGGGTAGGGAGGCTCTGCAGAGGGATCTGGACAGGCTGGATTGATGGGCCGAGGCCAATGGTATGAGGTTCAACAAGGCCAAGTGCCAGATCCTGCACTTGGGTCACAACAACCCCAGGCAGCTCTACAGGCTTGGGGAGGAGTGGCTGGAAAGCTGCCCGGCGGAAAAGGAGCTGGGGGTGTTGGTCAACAGCTGGCTGAATATGAGCCATCAGTGTGCCCAGGTGGCCAAGAAGGCCAACAGCATCCTGGCTTGTATCAGGAACAGTGTGGCCAGCAGAACTAAGGAAGTGATCATCCCCCTGTACTCAGCACTGGTGAGGCCCCACCTCGAACACCGTGTTCAGTTTTGGGCCCCTCACTACAAGAAAGACACTGAGGTGCTGGAGCATGTCCAGAGAAAAGCAATGAAGCTGGAGCTCAAGTCTTATGAGAAGCAGCTGAGGGAACTGGGGTTTCTTAGCCTGGAGAAAAGGAGGCTGAGGGGAGACCTTATGGCTATCTACAACTACCTGAAAGGAGGTTGTAGTGAGCTGGGGGTTGGTCTCTTCTCCTAAGTACCAAGTGAGAGGATGAGAGGAAATGGCCTCAAGTTGCACCAGGGGAGGTTTAGATTGGATCTTAGGAAAAATTTCTTCACTGAAAGGGTTGTCAAGCATTGGAACAGGCTGCCCAGGGAAGTGGTTGAGTCACCATCCCTGGAGGTATTTAAAAGACAGATAGACGTGGTGCTGAGGGACATGGTTTAGTGGCGTATTTAGCAGTGTTACATTTATGGTTGGACTCAATGATCTCGGAGGTCTTTTCCAACCTAAGTGATTCTATGATTCTACATTTACTCAAGCCACTAATGCTAAGATTAGCATCCAGAATTTGTTGTACTTTTTCTACAGCCGCGAATGCTTTGTCCTGGTACGTGGCTTGCAGTAAATAAGCCTGACACCATCCTTTCTCAAATGTGTACTGTCCTGCCAATGGCCAACTGGAGCTGGCACCTTAACCTGCAGTTCCCCCAGCAGCTTTATTTCGCCTCTTGGTTTCTGTCAATGCACTGTGCCTGAGTGAAGGGTGCTAGATAGTGCTCCAGTCTTTACATGCTGTACCTGCACCATCTACATCTTTTTTGAGGGTGTACAGGTGTGTTGCCAGGGTCAGAACTCGGGGCGGGAGAGTATGTGGATGTTTTTAGCCTTGTGTCTATTCCAGCTACGTTTACCTACACAGGGCTTTGATGCAGTAATGGCTCTAGTCTGGTGTATTGCCCTCCTGTCCTGAGCCATGTCTTTGGGGCTTTCCTTAAAGTCTCCACAGTATTTCTCACCAAATGACAATATTTCAGATCAAGCTCTGCCAACAGGCAGCATAACTCAGATCATTTACCTAACCCAGCCACAAACCTCACCTAGAATGCCACCCCCTCCAAGTAACAGTAATTTCTGAACTGCACCTGTGCCATGTATAGCTTACAGACTTTTGCAGGCTTCTGGACCTCTGAATGGAATCATGAATATTTGATATGACAACCCTTAACTGTTGATGTTTCATACGATAATCTTTACCTGTGAAAGGCTTGTATGCTTCAGAGCTCTTCACCAGGCTTTAGAGATGAGATGCTTGAGTACGTGTAAAATAGGGTGGATTTTACTCTCCAACAACAACCTTTTCATTTCTTCTTGTGGAAGCAGGTTTAAAAAGAAAAAAAAAAGGGGAGGGAGGAAAAAAAAAAAGCACTTCTCTTTACTACATAAATCCCACAGTCTGCCACAAGGCTCTGTGGCTATAATAAAAGAAGTCATCATGCCTGAGATCCTCAAGGCTGATTAAAGAAAGATTTGATCTAGCTTAGTCAATGCCTAACAGAGCAGGTGAATAATTCTAGCCAAGCCAATACCCTGGGACCTGCAGCAGTAAAAGGCAATCCTCCGACATGTCACTGAGTGAAATTTGTCCTTAATGCTTAAAGGTAGGCTAGAAATTTAATTTTTGCTTTGTTCCTACTTTAGAGTTAGCCGCCTGAATAGCTATGAAGAGCTTTTCCAAGGAGGCTTATAGCAGGCGTATCATTAAACTCTGCCCAGTCCTAGGCATGGAACTAGCTAATACCTTTGGGGTGGGCTAACAAAGGCTCCTTCTTATTCAGGTATGGAACCCTGAGCATCTGTCCCTAGAAATGCGGGGGCCCTGTGGGCAAAGCCTGGGTGTGTGGGGGCAAGTACGTGGAGCACCCACAGCAGCACCCACCCTGGGCTGGCCTCCCCAGCCAGGGGCTGCAGGAGCCGGGCGTGTATAATATAGAAACAACATTAGGGGGAGCTCCATTACCTAGTCCAGTTCTGTAAAAAGAGCGAGCACTTGTGTCAGTGGCTTCAGTTCCCGGGAAATCACGGTCTTCCCTGCTCAGTCTCGGGCTGCTGCGCCAGGATAATGAGTGCTGCTGAGTAATGAGGTCAGGTTGATTACAGGTATTTTCTGATTAGGAGAATCAACAGCCAGCTAATCCCACCCTTAAAAGCGGCCAATTATCAACAACGTTTTTTTTCATTTCTGACAAAAAGTCAGAAATGCCACACAGCTACTTTTAACCATAGTCTTTATATCCACAGACTGATGAGATCGATTAGTCATGGGAACTTCATGCTCCCAGGTTGTGGTGCATATGCAACGAAATGTTTTGGCAGTTTCCCTGCAATTTTTAGGGCTTATGACCCAGACAGTTTACCACAGTAATTATCCCAGAACACTTATTATTTTCATATAATTTAATTAATAAATAATCATTAGAGAAGAAATGAAGAGAATGTAAAATAAAAGTTCCGATTCAAAGGACATGGGATGAGTTTGAGTTACAGAGAATAAACGTGGGCAGATCACGGCAGAGCAGTTGTGGGGAAGGACAAAGATGGGTAGTCTACGAGGATGGAGAAGAGCAGAAAAGACTGGAAGAGACAACAAACTCTATGTCATACTACCAGAGGGATTATTATTCCCTTTATTCTTCTTAGTCCTGGGACACAAAGATCAACTCTAAGTTTATTTCAACAGGAAAAATAAAATGTTTTGTAATAAGTGGTCTCTCACCCATCTTAAAATACTTCCAACCCTGGCTAGTCCCCTTGAAAGCAGTGGCCGTGGTCACACAGCAGTCCCCGGTTATGCCTTGAAGCACACTTTAAGCACCTAAGACAAAAGGAGGAGGGTTTGTGTTCAGGTTCTGTGTGCACCATCTGCTGAGAGGAGACACACAGACTTTCAGAAGGCTGCCAGCTGGCTGGCCATTCCTCTCCTTTCAAATAAACATTCAACATGTTTTCAGTAAATTCTGAATGACAAAAGTCTGCTTTTTCCTTCCTGCAGTTCTCACTGGAGAGGGTGAGAGGTTTTTTTTCCTCTTGGCTATATTATATATTGCCAGCAAGATGAACTTCCACTTCAGATTGTTATTATCTCATAAAAATAGCCCACATGGAGCAATATCCATTATTAGGGTATTATATTATGAACTTTAAAGGGTTTTTTAGTTCTTTGAAACAAGCTAAAGAATAAGATCTCTTAAAGATCTCTTACTGAGCTGATACCTGAACTATTCCAAGGTTGTTCTAATAAATGAAGTCATTTTAAAGAGAGATTTTTCTTCCTAAAGTGTTTCATTTATAAGAAGTGAGGAATGCAGGCAGCTCTAGGGTGAAACACAAACACTGTGCTACTTTCACTGCATAGTGATTTAAGATAACGAGCCAATGCCATGTCTAGGTACAGCACACTGGTAAGTATCATCACTCAATCACTCTATATTTAGCAAAGACCCTGCAGCCAACACTGGGTGTCTTCAGGAGTTAAGATCTCAATTTGATGTCTTGGAGGATGCTCATCATCCATGGACATCCAGATGTTCATGTTTGAGGTGAGCAGGAGGGAGCAGTCTGGCATGAGGAAAGATACTTTTGTAATCTGAAGGCAACACACACCTGAACCGCACCATCACCCTCCACTGGAATCCAACACACCACTTTCAATTTTTATCTCAACATTATTTTAAATAAAATCATAAGGAGTATCAAACTCATTGGAGTACCTGAGTCTCCCTGCCTGCCTCTCTTTTTTAATGCCTGGGAGAATATGCAAGCAATCAAGTTATTGTTATCAGAGGAAATTCCAGAGCATCAGCTATTGTCTAATAATTGCTCATCTGAACGCTCTTCCTTGCAGGACATGTGAGGCCATTTTCCCGTCTCTCACTTGCAGATAAGCAGTGTCAATGCCCTTGATCAGGAGAGGTGCACACAGGCGATTGCCACCTAGCCCCAAGCTGTAACTCCCTTTTTGTCTGCCTCCTAGGAACCTGTGCCTATGACCACAGCAGCTCCATCTACACAGGCATTGACTCTGTATTTCAGATTCTTAATCTGTCCTGCCACTTTCTTCCATCTGCTGCTTTGCATCTTGCATAAAAGAATGTAATTTTTTATTCAAATGTTTTTATTTTATGAGCCGTGCACTATATAAGGGGTTTCACTGTAGGACTTCAAGTGCAAGTACCAGGTTTATGTCAAAGAATTCAAAGGTTTTTGGGTGGCAAAAGACAGGTGGGCAGGCAAACATACAAAACATAGTGGTCTTTGAGAGACCTGGGTAAAAATATTCGTAGCAACAGCCTGATCCTTCAAACATTCAGGTCAATAACTTTTCTGGGGCATATTCTCTTATCACTTCAGTAAGTTTCTGCCAAATTATTCACATGCATAAACATTTACAGAATCTTTCCGGGGTCACTTCACATCACTCAGTATTTTGAGCTCATCTTTTTCTTTGGTGATATATATAGTTCACACTTCAAGAAGCTAAATCAAAAGCACAGGGGTATTTTACTGGTTGAAAATCCTTTGGCTCAAACTGTAGGACAATTTCCTTCCCAGGAGGATGTGTCATTTTAAAAAAGTTCTAACATAGCCTTTCACCCTCCACCCACCCCAAAAATGTAAAAAATTTCATATCTAGCTCATTTCCTTCAGGAACAGAGAAATAATGTAAGTGAGAGTACATAGGAGATTTGTGACCATTAATTTACTGGCAAAACCAATAGCCTGTCCAACGAAGTAGGAAGGAAGTATAGTTCATTTCAATGGCAATTACTATTGTAAGAAACATTTCACATGCTGAAATGTTCCTTATGACCATGAAAATGCATCCTCATGCTACTAAAAACAGACTAGGAAATTATTACATACAGAAACATAAAGAAAAAATTCCCAAAATAGCATAAAAGAATGAAGAAAACAATTAAGTTAAGGAAATTCCAAATGAAGGTGGTAACTACATTAGGCAGTGGCATAACAAATATAGCGCACATAAATAAACTGAGACATAATAAAAGGTAGATTTACTGAAGTGCATTCTGTACAACTCATATCCTGCTGCATTACTTCCCGTCATTAATTACCCCATCTACATCCAAATAATATCAATCAGCCAATTGGACGCACAAGTTAATGAGCAAAATTTCATACTCCGGGGTCAAGTTCCTTTTCCTTCATTTGTCTTCATTAGCAGCACCTCTCAAGGCTTTCCTAAAATAGAAGACAGTGAATTAGTCAAAGAGATTTTAAAAGTCGCGCTCAAGAATGCTCGGAAATAAAATAGCAGGATTAGCCTCAGAGCTCTTAGGGTGAAATGGAGGTTGTTATTGTTATTAAATAAGATTACCAAAACTATGTGTCTTGCCTTTCTAATTATTTTCACCATCTGTACTCTTGACTGGGTGTGACATTTGCCTGGCACCTTGGCACTGAAGGATACGCGACTGCTTTACAAATTACTGCCTGGTCTGTAAACCGTAATGACTTTCCTTCTCTGGTGACTCCTGGTGGGTACGTTGCAGTCAGTGCGTTTCCCTTCACAACACCCTGTCCTTTCTTCCTGCTCCAGTTTAACTGGGCTTATCTCTTTTCTTCCCAAGGACAAAGCAGGAAAATCAGCCACCACTGGTATCCCATAGCATCTGCATGGATAAAAGGAGAGCAGTGCAGCCGTGGGAAGGCCACACAGGTGTCCTGCTTCTCCACACCCCCTCCTGGGGACTTCCAGTCTCCTCCAGCTCAGTTGCCCTTGCAGAAGTCATGCACACCAAGACTCCACTGCAGAGACCAAATCCCTTAAAAAAATAGTTATGGGCAGGAGCTGGAGAGGCAAACAGGGAAGTGGGGTGTTCCTGCATTCATTCTCCCAGGAAGCCTCTTTGGCTTATGTTATTTCTGCTTATGAGCTGCCAAGGAAAAGGAGAAGGCAGTGTCTCAGGCCACCCTTCTTTATCAGTAGCCAGAGTCAGCTTGAAACCTCTGCCCTTGACTCACAGTTGGGAAAATATAATGTAGCCTTATAATCCTAGGAAATATTTTGGTCACCACAGACATGCACCAACCATGGGGTGAAAATGTGGCAGTTATTCAACAGCTCCAGCAGTTTGCACACACATGATGAGGTCAGAAACACAAGCATCACTGAGAGGCAGCACAAGGTGGAAGCGTTTGGAGGTTAAATGCGCACCGGGGCAGAGAGTCCTGGGTTTTCCTATGACCACGTATAGAGGGATCTCAGACTTCTCTCTCATGAGAATAGACGTTTCTTCTGCACTGATCATATTCTATTTAGCACTAGCATAGAGTCTGTTCATAAAAGAGCAAGGTGATAAACGGCAAAAATCTGCTCTTCCCTTGGAACAGAGCAGTATTTTACTTGGGGTATATAACCCAGACTTCCAAGGATCATGTGGTGTCACATAAACAAGATTGAAACCACTCTTTAGTGCCGTGCTGCCTATGTGTGAAGGAAGAGGAAAAGGGAAACAGACTTGAGCACTTGGAGCGAAGATGCGTTGGTGATGGGGAGGTTCATTGTGTCAGTGAAACTCAAACAGTTGGTGTAGTTTGAGGTCTCCAGCCCTGTGAAGGCAGAGGGCACTTGCGAGGGTCAGACCAAGGTGGTGAGGCACGATTCCCCTGCTCTGGTCCCCTCTTGGGATGCTTTGCTGGATGACCTTGACCAAGGGCCTGCTGCATCCTCTGCCTGCTCGCTAAGAAAGGCAGGAGCATTTAAAAAAACCTGCCAATAATCCGTGATTTTTTGTTGTAGCTCTTTCAACACTGTTCAGGACTAGGTGAGGACTGAGCCCACTCTTTCCAGGGGTCTTGGTCACACCCGGAAGAAAAGCTGATCTTGGTGAGGACCCGACTGACCCTCCTGGCAAAGCCACTCATAGTGGCACCCTTTAGTAGCCCCAGTGCGACCTTCTGGAGAGCCTTTAAATCACGCAAGTTAAAAACTGCAGTACTAGGGTGAAGAAGAGCCCTTTCAAAACAATTTTAATTTCTTTTTGGATTTATTCTTAAATCGTAATTTAATTGATAAGAGTTTCTCCCAGGGAATAGTTTCCTTCTCATCTATTTGGCTTTGTTATCTCCTTGTGTCCAAACAAAACCTGAGTCAGATCAGCTCTGACTCTCTGAGTCAGATCAGCTTTCAGGTCCATGATGCAATGGCAAGTAAAGCCATGGGAGATCAGTCCTGCACACAGCAGGCCCCATCACTGATCCCTCTGAGCGCACCACTGAAATTAAGCCCATTCCTGCCTTAATGGCAGCTGCTGACAGCGAGAGCAGGTGACACCGAGGTGGTGCAGGTCCTGCATGGTTAAACTACCTCTGCATGACAAGGTTCTCCAAGGAGGGACAAGGTGGACCAGGGCAAAGGAGCTAGTGAGGGCGGTGGGTGGCAGGACACGGTGCTCCGGCAGCACCAGGGCCTGGAGGAAGACAATTCCCCTTCAAGGATCAGGAATGACCAAAAACTTCAGGGTGCACAATCCTACCCGAAAGCTTCCCTGCCCGACACAGCTGGGCAGAGGAAAGAAAAGCTTGACTTGGTCTTTTTGAGTTTATAAGAAGCCTTAGCTAATGGGGCTGAGTGGATATTTAATAGATGAAATAGGAAAATTAATTTACTTAATTTTATCATCAATTTCCTTGAAAAAGCTCAGGAGAATTGCAATGCCAGACTCTAGATAGAAAATTATTTCTGCAAGAAAACAGATGCCAAGCTGCAAAACTGGGCCCTGGAAGATTAGCCTAGGTCCTCATAAAGCAGGCTGGGACATCTTTTGAAGAAATCATCCAAGTGTAATTTGAACAATTAGCTCATCTCTGGGATTTCTAGATCCCTAGACAGTCCCTGTGAAAGAAAGAAAAAAAAGGCCAGTCAATGTTTTGGCCCTACAAGGAAGCTGTATTAGTGACACTGTGACGGCCATTAATGAGACAGCTTTTATTGCTATTGATTTTCTGTGGAAAATTGACAGAATTGTGTAGCCAAGCCTAATAAAAGGGATATAAGATTGATTTTTATACCATATGTCCATGGACCTTGGTCAGTCATTTATACTGGCAGATTGATGGTAAGTGGAATAGTGATCATTTTGGAAATCTGTCTATCAGCAGTTTAGAAATTCCAATTAAAGACTTCTATTACAAACTCTCAGTATGCAATAGCAACTGCATATTAAATTGCAAACTTCATTTTGTGAGGCTAATCTGCCTTTCTTGCCACTCTCCTTCCAGTTCTTCTGGAAAGTAGATGCCAACACTGATGACAAAAGACGAATTTCAAGATTTGCTAAAGTTTATGTGCGCCCTACTCAAACAGAAACCTTCCTCAGCAGAGAAGGTGTCTGGGTGAAGAAAACTGGCCAATGTCTACTCAACAGATCCCCCAATGTGAAGAGTTTAAACGTCTGGTGACGTTGATCAAGGATTACATGATAAGCAAAAGTAATACCCCAAAGCCCTAAAACTGTGAAGCCTTATTATTATATCTGTATAAATGAAAGTAGTGGTGTGCTTCAGCGTGGGACAGGTAAGCCATTAGGCGTTATACCTGTCTGCGATCCCTCAAAGACCTCGCAAAGGTTGAGGTGAAACAACTGTGGTTCTGCCTTGAGCAGGATGTGCAAAGCAGGAAATGGCCACGTGTGGCATTGAAAGACATGCGCCGTGAACCACACGCACTCTTGTATAAACTTCTTGAATAATCTTGATTATCCAGTATATTTCAATATTCAGTATTGTTGTGGACCTTGGCATGTCAAATAGTGTAAGATAATGTAGAAGTAATTTAAAGCAAGAGGGGTAGAAGAACGTGACCGGATGTTACCTCAAGCCTCAGCCTGACTTCAATCATGCTAATTTAGGTTAATAGGAAATAAAATAACAGGAAAGCATTAGAGACAAAGCGTGTCAGATGTGAGTGATAAACCCTGACGTCCTATCTGCTGGATTAACAGAAAGAAGCTGGACAGCAAACACAAGGAGGTATATCTGCTGGCCTTAAAAAGACAGAGATGCTTTCATAGCAGAGATAAGCTATTAAAGGAAGAACTCAACTCATATCTGAGCTCATCTTCAAGGAAAAATTACTATCTGCAGATGGCTTGGTCGCTTCCTTAGAACTCAGGAAGTTTAGGTAAGACTTCTCCCCTGCCAGAGAACTGGCCCCCTTATCAGTGACTGATCCTTAAGGCAGGACTCAGAGCTTTCAGCTATAATTCCGACTCCTGTACCTGTTTTCGGAAAGTTAGTAATGAAGCCTAATAGAAATGCTTTTGCCTTAGCAATATCGCACTGTCCTTTTTCTACACTTTTTACCATGTGTTCAAAAATAAAAGTAAAACTCTCTTCCATCCACAACAACGCTCACTGCCACCAGCGGCTGACAGGGCAGTCAGCCCTGGAAGGGGCATTCGACGCTCAAGATGATGAAAGGAGGCTCCTTCACCTCCTCAGCTGACCACTGACCCTGTGAAAAACTAAACTACCCAGAAGCTGGAGCTCTGGGAAGAGACGTGCCATGAAATGTGTGAGGTAGAGAGTTTGTCCCCTGCAAACCTGCAGCCAGGCCAAGGAGACATCAGGCTGGGGCTGCCCTGCTGCTGCAAGGAAGGCAAATCTCATTAAGAAACGCAGCCATCAGGTCAGCATCTGCACAAGGTGCTTAGAGAGGACCACCTGACAGTGTGCAGACCTCTGGTGGGTGTTGGAGTGCTCCAGCGTCCCCCGGGAAGCACTGCAGAAATCTCTGTGCCTATGGAGATCTGAGCAAGAGTTTCCAGCAGCTCAGTGCAGCTTGCATGGTGCAGCGTGGCTTGATCCCATTTATGCCGTGCCCCATTTCAGCAAGGGAACTAACTGGTCTCTTGGTGGAATTTATTAGCTTGTATGAAGCCTGATGTCTGTGTTGGGGGGATAGGGAGCAAGAGTTTGCCATGAAACACTGCTGTAGCACCCGTCTAAAGGTGCACTAAGCTGCTTCACCCATAACTGCTTTGACCCGTCTGCAGTTGCGTGGCCCAGCATGGCCACAGCTCGTCAAGTGCCCCATCTGAGCTGGCTGCCTTGCCAAGAGGGCCGTGGCTGCGTGTGCTGTCTCTCTGCAGCAGTGCCCACAGGTTCATCGAAATTTGAGCAGTTGGACAAACTCAGACAGCCATGGTCCTTGTAGCTGTGGTCCTTGTCGTTGCAGGGAAAAGCGTTAGTGTATGAATTACGTGAACCCACAGCTCGCAAGACAAACAAAAATGAACACAAACTTTTTACATAGAAAATCTTGTGATTTTAAGTCAATCTGTTCCCTGTGGATCAGGGTATGAACACAGCTAAATGAAGTTCACCTATCCTAATTCTGGTCTATGCAGCATCTACCCACTTCTCGCTGCATGACCTAAAAACCCAAGCAGCAGATTTTCCACAGCCATTCACACTGGCCACCCTTCTGGCCAACTGCATGTTGCCATGGTCATCGTACCCCTCCCTTCTCTGCAGCCACTGCTCACAGACACGGTCTCCCAAGATTTTTACCCATCCTTTTTTTTTTTTTGTCTTTCCCAGCCTCCCCTCTCTTGCTCTTCCTTCTTAACAGCTCTGTCATGCTGGCATTATCTGTCTTACCATCTTAGAATCATAGAATCTTCATGGTTGGAAAGGACCTTTGAGATCATCAAGTCCAACCATACACACACCCAAAAAAAAAAAAAAAAAAACACAAACCACCACAAACAACCTACAATCTCTGCCACTAGAGCATGCCCTGAAGTGCCAAATCTAGACATTTCTTAAATACCTCTAGGGATGGTGACTCAACCACCTCCCTGGGCAGGCTGTCCCAGTGCCTGACCACTCTGTCAGTAAAGTAATTCTTCCTTGAATAGAAACCAGTTTGGTTAAGTTACATGAAGGGTATTACACAGAGTAGAGACATGACAGATAGCTCCTCTTTCCTTCTCCTGGAGTCTACCTACATAGCACCCTAAGCATCCAGCTTCCAGGCCCAACTTGCAGCTGGGCATCCCATCAGCTGCTGACAGTCACATTGCCTTCACTTGAAATGGGGCTAGTTTCTGGCAACATTGGAGCTGATTAAAACTCTTCACAAGATCAGCTGATTAATCGAGACAACAGAAACATTGATCAGCAGGAACCAGCACGTCATGAATATTCAGGAGGCCCTAAAGTAAAATTTCTTTAATAAATGACACCCCCTCTTTCATGATGTATGGAAGTGTCTCATTCATGACTACTGAGTTAACAGCTTCCCCTCCAGCCTCCTGGCACAGCAGAGACCGTTCACTATCGTGCACAGGAAATATGCTGAAAATGCTCAGAAATAGTGGCAGAGATTTGTCATGCACTGATTACCTGTCCCACAAGAAAGCAATAACCTAATCTTGATAGAAGAAAGACATTTTTTTACAGTGAGAACAACCATTCACTGGAACACCTTCCCAAGGATGTGGTGGAGTCCCCATCCCTGGAGGTTTTCAAGATGGGCCAATCCCAGGGTGCTAGATAATAGGCTCCCTACCCCACAAAAACCTTGGACCAGAAGATTTTTCGAGGTCCCTTCCACCCTGGGCTGTTCTATGATTCTGTAATAAAAGTGAATGTGAGCTCCTGAAAACATAAAGCAGGTGACCGCGCTCCGCAGGTCTCCGTTTCTCCCTTGGCTTTGACCAATGGTACCTCTGAACACACTGCAGCCTGGTGAAGCGGGCAAGGGCAACCTCCGAGGTCCCTCGGCCGCAGCATCTCTCTTTCTGAGGCAGCAGCAGCAGCAGCCAGAACTTTTCCGGAGCTGAGAGTTTTGCAGTGTCCCGGCACCCCAGCCCCGTGCAGAGCAGCTCCAGCAGCAGAGACAGGGGAGACATGTCCAAGGCTGGAGTCCTTTTTCTCCCCTTCTCGTGAGATAAGATACAGGTTGTTTAGCATGTTTCTGTATACAGGGAAATCTAATTGGCTTCATTATAGCAGCATTTGCATACATTAACATCACTGCTGACACAGAGCAGAGTTATTGTTGTATAACTGTCCCTATTTGGAAGGGGCCGTCAGTCACCCTCCTACGGCGCTGGCAGGAGGCATTTTGTTGGCAGAGAGGCTGCTGCAACCCGCTCTCCATGCCATTTGTTTGACAAACAGTATTGTATCAGCCAGGAGACTTAGCTATCTGTCACTGTGATGCCACATATCAGGTCTATCATAAAAAAGGGAAATCTCTCTAAATTCATACTTGTGTAAATTAAAAAGGTATTGTTTCAGCAGCTTCTTAACCTAACCTGAGGAAAGTGAATATAAATTTTCCATTAGACATTTTGTCCTGTTCTATACATCATAACGGAATCTGTGAGCCCGTCCACATATGCTTTAAGCAGAAGTACCTGCTGAAGCAAAACTTCTTTCATCATCAGTTATTCACAAATTTTCTTAGTGTATAGAAAACTATAAGCTCTGTAGCAGAATCAATTATTTGGTGTAGTCTGAATTAATTTCATAGAATCATAGGTTCGTTAGGTTGGAAAAGACCTTTAAGATCGTCAAGTCCAACTGTTAACCTAGCACTGCCAAGTCCACCACTAAATGTCCCTCAGCACCCCGTCTACCTGTCATTTAAATACCTCCAGGGATGGTGACTCAACCACTTCCCTGGGCAGCCTGTCCCAATGCTTGACAACCCTTTCAGTGAAGAATTTTTTCCTAAGATCCAATCTAAACCTCCCCTGGCACAACTTGAGGCTGTTTCTTCTTGTCCTATCACTTGGTACTTGGGAGAAGAGACCAGCCCCCCCTTCTCTACAGCCTCCTTTCAGGTAGTTGTAGATAGCCATAAGGTCTCCTCTCAGCCTCCTTTTCTCCAGGCTGAACAACCCCAGCTCCCTCAGCTGCTTCTCATAAGACTTGTTCTCCAGACCCCTCACCAGCTTTGTTGCTCTTCTTTGGACTCGCTCCAGCACTTCAATGTCTTTCTTGTAGTGCGGGTCTTGATGGGATTGGAGTAAATATTCTGCTTTCTAAAAGGTTTTAATGCACTTTTCTCTGTTCTTCTTTCACTGGAAAATGAACACACCCTTACAAACCTGATGTTAATCTCAGCCCCTGACAATGACACCATCCCTGATGTGTGCCCATATGAGGTCAACTCCGGTGATGGAAGAAGAAACAGAAAACTTCTGAAACAGAAATTTTAATTACTTTTTGAAACAGAATTTGCCTGGAATGTTTTACAAACAAGCCAGACATTAAATTTAAAGTTATTTTTATTTTTGGACGTAATACTAGGTATTTGGTATGCAAATACGTCTCATGAAAAAAAACACGTTATCAAACTGGGAGGTGCCCTCTTTTATCACACAAGTGTCCTAACAAACAGGACTGAAGATCACAGATAAGGAACAAAGCGTGAGCCATTAATGTCTGTGTGGATAATACAGCTAATGAAAATAACAGAGCAGCTCTTCAAGCTGCAGAAGCCAGGGCTTTGCAGAGACGCAGCTTCCTGCCACACCAAAGGACTTTTCCGATGACTAGAGTTCCACAGTCCTCGAAAGACTAATCAGTGACAGCCACATAAGCTGGGTGCTGAGGGGTCCTTCCGAGAAGCTGGGGATAAGTATATTTGTGACAATCTCTGTGATAAGTGCAAAGCAGCCCCTGTCCTCAGCCTCATTACGGATAAAACTTGTGATGGGGAAATAATGGGAAAGGTGGTGAGATACTGTCAAACACCCGTCAAGGCAAAAGCCAAATGTCACTTCCTAGACAATGCTGCTGTATTAAACAGGCGCTGTAAGAGTGTGCAGTATGCAAAGGAGGTGCAAGATGGATGGTTTGGCAGCAATTCAGTTACTTTGGACAGGCAGATCACTGCCATTTTTTCTGGAGAACAAGTATTTTGCTAATTGATAGGAAATGCCAATGAAGGAACCTATGAACCGCAGACCAAACTCAAAACTTTGATTGAAGAGGTCTACCAGTTACACTGAAATACAAGGTGACACTATACTTTTTCCTGAGAGGTTTGGGCAAGGCTGTTTTCTCCTTTCTGGAGATACATGAGGATTAAAGAGAGAAGATAGTCAAGCTTTCACATTCCCATTTAGAACACCTCTTCTGACAAGACTGGTTTGGCACAGCTCTAGCCATTTGCTGACAGTGGATTGCGTGTCTGTGTAATGTACAAGGTGTTCAGTACGCTCTCTGGAGACTTCTTTATCACCACAAAAAAGGAGTTTCACCACAGAAACACAGTCTAGTTTGGAAGGAATGTGAGAAACCATAGTAAAAGCTGAGAGGCAGAGCTTCAGAGGGTGAAATAGAATCACAGAATCGTAGAATTGTTAGGGTTGGAAGGGACCTTAAAGGTCATCTAGTTCCAACCCCCCTGCCATGGGCAAGGACACCTCCCAGTAGATCAGGTTGCTCTGGGATCCAGAGCCTGGCCATGAAAATGCAGCTACCAAAGCAAACTTGACCATGACATTCCTCAAACTGTGTTCTGGGCTCTGTCATGCCCACAAACAGAGAGGACCGTACTTTTGCAGAGCAATGATATCTCCTGCCAGACATTCGGCATCTGCTGCAAAGCTCTCTCAGACACAGAGCGAGACCATCCATCAGGGGAAACGCAGAGCTCCATCTATTTGCCAAAGAATAAATAAATAAAATCTGTGTCAGACATCATTAGAAAAATACAGAGGGTTTTATTAGGTGCAACTTGTTAAAAATAAATAGCTTTTAAAAACAAAGCCGTGATTTGGCGAGCACAGAACACTTCAGAAACAAACTGTTCTGCCCTTTCTCTCCTTGAAGGAAGGAGGATGGCAGCTCCCCCCCTCCACAGCATCCCCACAGCCCCCTCTCTGGAGGACACGGGGCTGCAGAGATAAAGAAGCTGTTAGAGCAGCCGTCGCTTCCCTCCCAGATAAGGATGACTAATAACTCACTCAGCAGGCCCCTCTTTTTTGGAAGTACCATTCTTAAAGGCTTACAATTAGTCAAGTCTGACTGAGGAAAATAACATTTCCTGGGGAGTGGCAACCAGCTGAGAAAGCTGGTGGCCCAAGATGAATCAATGAATCCTCATCAGCCAGTCCCCAGAACAGTAGATCCGGGGAGGTCACCGGGGCTCTGCATGAAAGCCCATTTCTACCGAAGTGTGAACCACCGTGCACTGGTACCCCAGGGATTTTTAGAGGATGGGTCCCCATCCACCCACCAGCATAAAATCCTGGCACGACTACCCTGCCTGCAAGAGAGACCACCAAGCGTGAGATCATTTCAGTGGGTGCCTCAGTCACATTTTTACGAAAAGCTGAACTCACAGGGCTCGACCGGAGGAACGCCGGTGGTCGCCAGCCCTGGCAGAAGGGAGGGCAAAAGCATCTTCACGCCAGGGCGCCCTGCCTGGGCCCTGGTACTAAAGAGAGGCAGCATCTCAGCTGCTGGCACTGAGGTTGCCCCAAAAGTGTGCCCAGTGCAGCAACATAGCCATGTGTTTTCACCCTTTGGTGTCTTCAGCTGCTGTTGCCCTGTGCATCACAGAAGGAGGTTCGAGCGCCCGGAGAAGTCTCAGCTGGGGCTGGGGATGCCTGTCAGGAGGAAAGCAGCACTTCTCCCATCGCTGCAGAGAGCTCTCGCTGTGAGCAAATTCCTCCGGGAAGAGATGCCAAAATCTAAAGGCACAAAAGCAAAGAGGGTTTGTGCAACCGTAAGGCATGCATCTGAAAAAGAAAGCAGGACCGTATGGCTGCCGGCGTGATTCCCTGGGCCTCAGCTCTGCTGCTGCAGTGATCCAGGCACCGTCACTGCCGAGCAAGAGGAGAGAGGGGCAAGCACTCCATTCCCCGCCTGTCAGCAAAGGGAAACAACAGTCGGATTAAACCCTGCAGACTTCAGTCAGCAAACACGGCTTACACGGAGAATTTCAGGCTGCAGATAGTGGTCGTGCAGATGTTTACATACAGCATTTTAAATCAGTTCCTGTGACTCATCATAATACAAATATTTTCCTCACTGCATGTAGGCATATAAAGATTACCTGCGGAACTGCAGCCACATTTAACTTCTGCTGTGTTGTAAATATCAATAATTAAATAGAAACCATTCGGAAGATCACAGGAGGAGTCCACAGACTGAACTTATGATGTGAGAAAAACTCTGAGAATGTCTTAAAGAACCATCTCATGAGACTGTTTTCCATAATCTACCTAGCAACTCTTCAAATTCTGAGTGCAAGCAATATAAAGGATTATACCAACTGTAATTTTAAAAATTCAATTAAGGTAAAAAACCTCATGAAATAGTACTTTCACTCTGCAAGTGCATGCTCTCTCCTGCTTTACCAAGCCACGCTTCCCACCCCAAAAAATCGATTTGCCAGCCCCACAAAGGCAACAGCACAAGAGGAGTGTAGCAGGGTTTGTCTGCCCTTTACATCATTGGGAAAATGGAATGCTGCCTTCTACCTTTCAGCTACTGATGTGTGCGCATGCAGAAAACCAGGTGATGTTTGCAAGGACTGGGATGAAAAGATGTCAATTGTAAGCTAAGCAAACAGTCTATGGTGTTTATTAAAAAGATAATAGGCCACCCTACAATTGATAGATACAGTTACGGCTCTAATACTGCTTGTTTTACAGGACAGAAGGAGGACTGGAGAATGGTCCGGAAACACAAAACCAGGCAGGCCACCATTTCAAGGCAGATTAGGTAGCTACATAATGATCTGTAAGAAATGAGCTGGTAACATCACCCCACTTTTGGAGGCAGTAGATGCTTCCATTAGAAAAATTGTCATCAAAGCTATCGTCTTTCTTACCGGAGACAGACGATTCAGTCCCAGGCCTCCATCCATTCCCAGAAACGGTCCTTCCGCGCAGCATGCGGACGGCGGGGATGCAGACGCCGGGGCTGCGCTCCTCGGGTGCCAACCCCGTGCCCCTCAGCAGGCAGGCACAGGCGTTTGCCTTCCCGGGGTCTCAGGGCAGCGCTTCTACCCAGGCAGCAGCTCTTTTAGGTGGAAGAGCTGTACCTGCATGTGCTAGTCTGGCACTGAAAACTGTCACAGCCGTGTTGGCAAAACTCCCACAGACAAAGTCTTATTCCAGGATCAAGGTCTTTTCTCTTACCTTTACCACTGTGGACTAGAAATCAAAAAACCCCGTTGTTCCAGAGGTGGAGTTTCCCGATGGGGATTTATACCCGTGCATCCATGTTGGCTTACATGTGCTAGAATAAACATATTGGTAACTGGTAAACATCCCTAAGCTGTTTGAAAGTATAATGGAGAGAAAAAAGCCTAGGGATAGGGGTGAGAAAGGGAAGGAGGGAAAAGGACAGGAGGCAAAGGGCTGGTCTGTTTAACTGGTCTCCAAACTAGGAAATCTTGGAACTACATCTTTAAAGTAAGGTTTTCAGGGAATGCAGACATCCCTTTCACATATGCTTTAGCAGTTCCGGGAAAGCTGATGAGACTGTCTTTCTGAGAAAGCTGGTGGCTCTGCTCCATCCAGCTCTCTGAAATCACCTAATGAGATCGTTTCATCCAGGAGACAAGCGGAGAGTCCGCACCGCACAGCAGCCGCCCAACGGCAGAGCAGGCTGAGAGTGAAGGGCGTTCAAGGTTTCGAAACCACATCCTCCCTCATCTCGACATGATCAAATCAGTGATGAGATGGCGCCTGCAACAGCCCTTGTCAGCTCTGAAGGCAGAGCCGTCGCTCCGTCGGTCAGCGATCAGTGGGTGAAACGCAGAGCAGCTCCCGCCGTCCCAGGGAGAAAGAAATGAACCTTCGTTTCCCCTGCCGTCTGCTCGGTGACAGATGAAAACTAGATTTCATTGCTGAGTTTGTCAGGTGATAAATTCAGGTTAGTTTAAGGCAGGAGATCTGGAAAATGCTCATTAATGTTGGCTATGAGTGCACGGCCGGGACCCTGGCAATGCCCCTCCTGTCCAACAAGAGCGACCTGAGCAATGGCTGTGCTGTAGAAGCACAAAAGCCAAGCGGAGGCCTCACACTTAATTATCTTAAAGTTCACATAATGTCATACAGCAAATGTCATCCCTATCGTGTCAGGACATCTGTTCTTTCAGCCACTGATCTTTTCATGCCCTTAAAGAAACAGCCTGTCTGCCTCCTCAGTCTGGCAGGATTTCTCCAGTACATCTCCCTGGCTCACGGGAAGCCAGGGGAGCTGGAGTTCAGACACTTTTCCTAGCTCGTCACTCCCTGCTCAGAAAGGAGAAAGTGCCATCGCTGCTAAAACAAACTCAAAGTTCGGGTGCTGGATTTACAGCCCTTCCTTGGTGTCAGTCTTTGGCCAGGCAGGAGCTGGGGGAAATGTCTTCTGCTGTTATTCCTAAGTAGATGACATGCCATAAGTGGTGCTCTTGACAGAGCCCTCTTTTCTCTCCTCAGCTCTACAGCAGGACTTTGGGGTTTGGGGAGCTGGTTTCTTTCCTTGGGTACTGCTTTTCCCAGCTGCCCACAAGTGATCATCCAGGGCATGGAGGATCTTGAGGTGGGAAGTGTGTCCCTGGACTCCACCTGCAGCCCCTAGGTAGGCTGGACACGTCCCTGAGGTTGCTGACAGAGATCTGCAAGGACCCCACACAGTCACCCCTCAAAAGGCAGGGCATCCTTGCTCTCCAGCCTATGCCAGTGGGACAAAGTCTCCTGGGTCTCCCTGTTGAAATTGCCCTGGAGTAAAAGGGAAGAGAGCAGGAGCCAGAGGAAGGTCAGGATGTGAGCCTGCACGGTGGCTGAGGCAGCCTTTCCTTCTGCCCATCGCAAAACTTAATGGTGAGAAAAGAGTGAGTTTTCTATTACGATTTCTCCTTGTTGCCATCATCATCTACAAAATGTGCTGTGTTTAAAAGAGGTTTATACAAATATTTTGTTAACATGCTTTAAACATCAGCGCATGTTGTCCCAGGATGAAGAAATAATGTCAGGGCTCTGACATGATTTCTGTCCTTGTGGGACACCTCCTACACTTTGTTTGGGCTCTCCCGTGTAGAAACCATCTCAGTTAAAACCGCACTGTAGAGCTTTGTGACTATTCCTTCCCTTTGAGAACAGCACCAAGCTTAAGACCTGTGCCATCTTTGAAGGGATGCAGTGACTCTATCCCCATGTTTCCATGTCATTGCGCCCCGGGGGAGGATCCCGGGAGGCAGCCTCACTGGGGAGGCACCAAGGGTTGGCACAAGTTTTTGTTGTTCCTGTTCTGCAAAGCTCCCCAAAGCACTCAAGGACATTCTTTAAATTCCTTTCTCCCAGACAGTTGTTTGATAGCCCATAAATAGCTCCTCTTCAAACACAATGCTGAAAGCCCCAAGTTATGAGCCAAGAGTGAAAATGTTTCAGTGTTTAAACACTTAATTGTATTTGTGGAGGCCAAAAGCTTCAGTGCTCTGTTCAGCTTTAAATTAAAAAACCCAACCAAACATATCCAAGAAATGCTATATTGTTCCTGAGATTCCCGTAAAATAGGGCTGTTTCCTTTACAGAAACGTACCTACAGAGCATGAAAGGTTGTGAAAATAGCAAGGATGAGCTGAGCTCTGAGTGCTTTCATCAAGTCAGCTTGGAGATCATGGCCAGGGTTTTCACATTCAGATACCTAAATATAGAGCTGTGCATACTCACCACGGCTGAATTGCCAGGAGCCTTTATATTCAGAGCTGGAACATGGTCAACGATTTCTAAAAAATCAGTCTCTCTGTGCTGTCTAATTTTGGGTAACAAAAAGCAAATCTCTTTCAGAACACAAGTTACTTATGGAAACACTGAGATTTATTTTCTTTCATGTGTCGTTCACAGGATTACTTTGTTCCATGACTGCGAAGGCAAGACCAGGGAGCAGCGACCTGAGCTTTCCTAGTACTAATATCATATGATATTACTTTATAAATATCATACCGATACATATCAGTAACAACCTGGTCATCCCATCCTGTTCAATCAGCACCTCCTCTCAGCAACACGAAGTCAATTTTCTGGCTTTAAGGTAAAGCGGTGCTTTTGGAGAAAGCACTTTCCAAAGGGAAACCGAAATGTTTGGCCTTCCTGAGGACCTCCCACCCGTGCCAGCGTGTGTTGTGTTAACTGCCCCCTTCAGCACAAGTCCTGCAGTAGTCGCTGGGGTGCACTTCTGCTGTACGCATTCTTGAACTCTAGAGTAGGAGTAATTTGATGTCATTAGATGATAATCTATGGACTATAACAGAGTAAAATATCTGTTATCAACTTGCCTCTGGGATCTAGAAATGCTGGTTAGTCTTTTTTATCCTGCCAAACCTGAGCCCTCTGTAACACAATGAACATTTCACATTAAATGGCCCTTAGTGTCAGGGATGTTATTTAGCCCCTAGCCTAGCCCTACGCTGAAGCATGTGTTTACCTTCCAACTGGGACTAGTCCTTTTAAATGATACGACCTGTGTCATTAGTTTCAGCACATGCTAAATTGCTGCAGTAGACGAGGGTCTCCAGGAGAAACACCCCCCCTTCCCTGCTTCACTGACAAAGACCTGTGCATCCCATCCATCTTGGAGCAGACTGAGACCAAAGACATATTGCACTCATTTTGGTGATGGCTGCTATAAACGTTAAGTGGATTGTGAGGCTGGGAATATCCTGTGGAAAGCAGCCGTGATAATAAGTCCTGATAAAAGTATTAGAAACGCCTCACAGTCTGTAGCCTAATATATCTTTGCAGAGGAAAAAAGCACGAGGAGCAGAAAACTCACCTCAAGTCTGGTCACTCTCACATAACTATCTTGCATTGACAGGAGGTGGTTGAAGGTGCAGTTAGGTCTCACAAACTGCTGCAGCCCACTGAAACACAGCCCGGGAATTCAGAGGTGGGATGCTCCCATCCCCACTTTGGAGAAAAAATAACACCTGCCTCTCTGAGGACGTGATCCTGTCCAACCTGCTCTAGGTGAACCTCCTTTAGCAGGAGGGTTGGACTAGATGATCTCCAGAGGTCCCTTCCAACCCCTACTATTCTGTGATTCTGTCTCGCCTGTCAGCACTGTGACGCTGCCGTCACTCCTGCTTCCCAGGTAGGGAGACTTGTGCCTCCCTGAGGTCTCTGCTCCCGCTTGCCCCGGCAGTGCTGCAGGCTCATGGACTGACACATGGAGGAGATTGTTCTTCTCTTGCACTGGCTCTGTCTCCTGGTTCTTCCCTAATGAAATGATTCGTTGGTTTACAATGAATGGTCTCTCCAGTTCTTTTCCAATTTTAGGACATTAGAGGATTTGTTTTCAACTTGAGCTGTAACTCTGACAGTTTGACCAGTTACTCAATCAAATGCAAGACCAAATATTATGACATTTTTCTTCCTTCTGTAGGGTGTAGATCTAACTTTTTTCAAACGTTGCCACTTTTATCTAATCATTCACTCACACGTCATTCAGGAAACGAAAATGGGCAGGAGCTGTGAAAGCTGTGGCCCCTAAAGATTTGAGGAAGACCTTCAGCTGGTACAAATGGCATTTCTCCAGCTGGACAGTGGAGTGCTGCAGCTGTAGAGCAGCTGAGCAGCCAACCCTCGTGGTGCCTGGACCGCGGGGACCTGGCACGGTGCATCTCATAGAGCCCCGGATGGAGACAGAGGCAGTGGGGGCATCCCCAGCCAAGGGAATCCAGAGTTGAGGCAAACCCAGGCTCACCTAGCTTTGAAGGAATGCCAAAAACTACTTCTGACATAGCAAAATGGATGCACCCTAATGCACTTTCCAACATTAGGTCCATTAACATTAGAAACTGCAGGCCCTTTTATGAGCAAGATCGTAAAGACCACTAGGCGCTTCCCTGTTGAACTGGCTACTCAGGAGGTGATCTTTGGCTGCAGTGTTGGGGTTCTGTCAAGTAGCCCATCACAGTCTCACACATTCCCAAGTCACGCAAATGAGGGTGGCTCTGGTTTAACGTGTGCAACTATTTCTGCCCCCTGCTCCCAAACTGTATCTGGTGATACCCAAACCTAGGAGCCAAATAAGGATTCTGATTCAATTCTAGAATGATATTAAGAATTCAGAGAGAAAAGATGTATTTTCCCCTATTTTGGGATAAAATCTAATGCAAGACAGTCTCATCTTCAAAGTTAGATTGCTCTAGTTTAGCAGTCAGAAGTAGATCAGGCTTACAGACATAAAGCCCCAGCTGTGCCCAAAGGGGAAAGTCATGCTGGCAACTATTTGACTATGAGTTCAGGAAAGGGAATCCCCTCCAGGCCAATGTGGAAGTGATGGGTAAAGAGAAAGCATCTTTGCTGTGGTGATATTAATAGCTCATTCGCAAATTTTTACCCAAATCTATTCACTTCAAAAGCTCAGCTTGGGGACTGAGAGAGATATTTTTCAACAAAACATTAGTCGCAATTAACTAAATGTAACTAAGATAAATGAGCTGAAAAAAAAAAAAAAAAGAATAAAATGAAGCAGGTAAAACTGGTGAGGCCGTTAAATCCATAAAGGGAAGATGCTGAAACTTGGAAGGCACCTGAATACAACCCTGCAAGTATTCCGAGGCAGGGTCAGAAAGGGATAACGGGGCCCTCCCAGGCCGGAGATGCTGAGCAGCCAGACAGTGTTGACACAGACAGTCAAATAACAGCAGAGCCCACAGCAAACACTGTGCGCTAAGGTGGGAAAGAATTTTAATGAGCAATTTCAGTCTCATACATGCTATGAAAAAAGGACTTGGCATCCTTCCCAATGACAGTGCCCTCCAGATTAGAGACTAAGTCACGGCATCCTCAAGGGAGGATGAAAAGAGACAGCAATAGAGTTTTCTTCCTTTCTTTCTTTGATTCTGATACAGTAACATGTGTGCGGAAGAGCTATGTTGGAGCAAAAGAACAAGCTGCAGAAAATAAAATAATAAATAAAATAAAATAATAAACCAAAACAGAACAGAACCACAATAAAATAATGTTAACCGATTTTAAGGCATTAATTCAAAGTTCTATGAACACCTATAGCAGGTCATGCATTTAAGCATTAATTTATTTAACAAATAGTGCCCCTTTAAAAGACTGTTCTCTGCTGTCTTCAGAAGGACCAACATCCCAGTCCTCTCAGACGAGGCAGATGTGCAAAAGCAACCAATATCTTGTGGGATGGCAGGTTCTGCCCTCAAAAACACAATGGAGCAACCGGCGTGTACAGTGAATGCAAGAGGAACAAAACACTCTTCAGGCATCAGGGGGCATCAAAAAGCTCAGCTGTCTTCTGCAAAATATCTGCAATATGTTATTAGTCCAGGGTAAATGAGTCAGATGCTCCCCCCAGGAGCCATTACACCCCGGCCGGGCTGGGGCTGAGGGGCCGGCAGATGGCTGCTGGGGATGCCTTTCTGTCCAGAGAACCGGGAATGAAAAGAGCATGGCCCCGAGCACAGCTGATCTCTTAATGACAGACTCCTCACCCATCCGTCCCCAAGCCCAGCGTGCCGCGGGAACTCTCCCACCCCGGGCGGTGTCAGCACCAGAGCTGTCTTTGCTCGCCGGGGCAGAACGCGGGCCGCCACGGCATCTTTGTGGCCTTGATCTTGCTTTAGGCTAAAAAAGTATGATATGATAAGACAGCAAAACTTGTGAAAAAAGCCTACTAATACCATTGTAAGACTGAAAGAGCGACATGCACGTTATTTCCCCAGCTCTGCACCACGATGTGCCATGCAAGCCCTCCAGGAAAGCAGCATTTTCAGTTTTTCGAGCAATTGTGCTGCCATGAAATTGTGGGCTTGGCACCCTCATGAGAGCAATTTCCCAGCCAAGCCGCGGAGCCAGGGAGGGCCAGTGTCCTTCATCTGTTACTGCCACCGCTTGTTAAAAGGACAGATCCTCTCACCACCGTGACGTTTGTTTCCATTTGATCCTGTTCATTATTTCTAATCGGCTTTTTATAAATCAGCGTCCTGCAAGAAACCCCAAAATTGAGCATAATGGAGACCTAGGCACGTACAGTGACAAGATACAGAAACAGATACCAGTTCAACCGCAGATGGGTCCATGTGACACTGAATGTGCAACTTCGCTGCTATTGACATGGCTTGAAATATAGGTCTTCAGCAGCCCTGAGCCAGGGCCACCCGGAGTGTCACCTGGATATCCAACAGGCCCATGCATCCTTTCAAACTTTCCCTTTGGACTAATCAGGAACTAGAACCCTTGAAAGCAGTTGCATGTTTGAAAGAAAGGAAAGATATGCAAAGTCTTTCTTCCCCCACAAACTTGTGAGTAGTGACATTTTTCTACCTCTTTGGAGAGGTTATCATTATTTTTGAAAACATAAGGTAAAAATTTTACAGAAAAGGCTTTAAACTATTGTGTTTTTTCCTTTTCTTATTCCCTAGGTAGAGCCAAAAATCTTCAGTGTTTTCTACATCACTGGCTTCCCTCAGGTTTTTCACTTAAAAATCAAAAAGGCACAATTTTGCCTCAGTAGATTATTCCTATTATTTATTTGTGCGTTTTCCTGTAAACAGGACTGACTGCTTAATAGAAAGTCATCTCCTGTGTTTCTCAAATAAGAAAGTAGCTGCTGTCCCAGAGGCAGACATGAATAATTGCTTGGTAGCAGCCAGTGCAGGGCTTTGCTTTTCACCATGAACCTATTCCCCACGCAGACACTGATTAGCTACTGCCGAAAGGAACAGGTAGATTTGCAGAGCTGTTCGGCCGCTCTCATTCCCAGTGATTTGCAAGGTGTTTCCTTACACCTCCCAGTGTCAGACCAGCCACGGCCTGACTCTACAACCCTCCTTAGCGTGTTCGGCCACCCTGCTCCGGATCCTTCCTGTGTGATAGGATTTAAAACCACACTGCATTTTTCCTGTCTCTGGAGCAAAAGAAAACTTCAGCTAGGAAGGGTGAGCTCTTTCAATCTGGCAAGGGGCTTTCTGGTTAGCCAGCGAGCAGCAGGGCAGCATTGCTGGGGATGCACTGGGCCACCACTTTGGTCACTGCATTTCCAGTGAAATATAATGGAGAAGCAGACAGGACAGACATGTGGCTCCACTCTCTCCTCTGTGGGCCCCCCTTGGCTATCCCCACCTGGGGCTGTCACGCCAGGGTGGCTTTGCCTTTGAAACTTTCGGGGAGCAAGAGTTTATATCAAATCTCTCTCTGCTGGGTTCTAATACAGTACTCTCTATGAGACATGAAGACCCAGTTTATAGGGCTACATAAATACAAGTATTCTCAGAGTAGATATTAGGAGGAAAATTCAGGAGGAAATTACCAGTCATGATGTAATTAAATACTCAATTATAAAGGAGAGAGATAGATATAGATATAGATGATATAGATATATATGATGAAACTGAGCTAAGGCTGCCTGGGAAGTTCTGACTTGGTTATTTCCTAGCAGCTGAACGTTTGACCTTGGAACGGTAGCGTTTCTTTTCCCAAGTTTTCACATGTCATATTAATAGGGAACTTCAGTAGCTTCAGTCACAGACTTGACAAGCATCTCCAGTGATCATGTCCCTTGTTGTCTTTCAGCTTCATTACACATGGCAAGCATGAAGGAGATGGAAGGAGTGAATGAGATTTTTAATTGCTTTGGAAAGAATGATGTTCTGTTCGTGTTCAAATTTATATGGAGTCACTTGTTGGAGAATCTGGCTTTTAGCCTGTGTAAAATAATAATGAAAGGGTTAACAGGGAACCATGGACAATTATTCTAAAGTTAATAAATATAAAATTAATTTCCAGTCTGCATTTTGCAATAATCCAATCTTGCTCCCACTGAACTCCATGGTAATTTTGTGATTCATTTTAAATGAATCAGGCTGCAGATCTATCGTGGAATATAAAATTCAGGACTTACATAAACCCTTTATTCTGAAATTCCAGGGTCTTCTCCAAAGATGCATAGTACTATTACTCCCATTACACAGATGTAGATGCTGATGTTACAGAGTCACCCAGCCAGTCAGCTGATGATGGACAAGAAAAGAATAATTCCTAACTGGCTTAAAAAAAGGAACTTCGATGAAGCTACAGATTGTATTTCCAATTGATAACTTATCATTTTTATTAATTACAAGGACGTTCAGCTTCTTCTTGCGATCCGTGTTTGAATGCCATTTGGAAACTGTATTGCAAATAGTTATTCCAAAATAAAATATTACCTTTATCTATCAAATGCTAAGGTATCTGTTACTGCCTCCCCTAAATGCCCAAATTAGCTCAAGGGCTCCCAGCAGAGCAGGGGAAACCACTCCGCGCAGGGCAGGACAGTGGCACCAGTCACCTGCGGTACCGCAGCACGGGGAGAGGGAGAAGGGGCTGGGATGGGATGGGGCAGCCAGCATGGGCAGCGCTGGGACACAGGACCCAGGCCCACGCTCGCCCCCGGCGTGATCCTCACCTGCTCCCCACGGCAGGGCAGGGAGGTTCCCTAGATCCCGCATCAGCGCTGCGCTGGGGAGGCCACGTTAGTTCTGCTGCTGCAACAGTCACTAGGGGCGGCACGCCGCCTCTCCTACACCACAGAGTCAGCCTTGGCGTCTGCAGATTTGCAAAAGGCTTTGATGAATCAGGAGCGAATCTTCCCAGCTTTCTCTAAAAATGCCTGGCAAACACAGAAAGTGCACTCACAGCTGCATCTTCCAACATAGCCTCCAAGCTACTCTTTCTCGAGTCTTCTTCCCATCAGGGCACCCACACCAGCAGTTTGGGTTTAGGCTCTCGCACACTCTTATTCCCCGTGGACAGGCTGTATAAACCAATGGGCATTTGCTTTGCATCATTGTTCTGGGGCCTGGTTTCCAACTGAATATCGTTTGGCTTCTTGTGGCATTAAAGGCACCTGGGCTCCTTCCCACAGCAAGATGCAGATTTCTAGTAGTTACTCCATACTAGGGACTGCTGATATTGTCCCACAGCAGTGACTTATTTCCCCTCTGTCTGGAATTATGTTTTAAAAGACTTGGCAAAGTGAAAATTAGCAGTGACTTTCTTTTTCTTTTAAATAATAACACTTCCAAAAATGCTGTTCTCATTTACGTATCAACCATAAGGCAGAAACTGCTCTTGAATTATCATTGCTTGTAGGAAACTGCCTTAACTTTACAGATACCAGAACAAAGTCCTTATTTTTGTTATCATGATAGAAAAACGCATACACCCTTCAGCCTGCCTGTATTTCAAAGCCCATCTGAAGCAGAGCAGCAGGTGTAGCAGTTTCTCCCAGTCAGTTGAAAATACTGATGATGAATTGCATATGTGCCCCCAGATCTCTGCCCCTCCTCCAAAAGCCAATCTCCTGGATGAGGCTGAACGCAAACAGGGCTGCAGAGGACCACCTGCTCTCCCTTGAGCTACATAATATGTTCTTCAAGCTCAGAAATGGCTGGAAATGTAGTGAATCCAAGTTCAGAGGAGGCAACTAAGGACACTGGGGTGTAACAGAGTGGGCTGCAGCAGAGAATCATTTATTTGTCAGTTGCTAGACTGCTGTGAGTCTCTCTCCAAAACGTGCCTTTTATCTGTTTAGCAAATGCCCCAAAGTCAATGCTACTTTACACCGTGCAACAACATTTCTGCTTCAGCTTACACCACACAGACTGGTTTGCTCAGAGGAGCTTGGGCAGCAGCAGCTGCTACAGAACAGGAGCTCACAGTGCAACTAGGAAACCTTTCTTCCCGAGTGCTTTCATCTCTTTCTTCTGTACAAAGTCCCACTTCTCCACATTCCTGAGTGATTTAATCAAGTTGGCAGGTTAGTTCATGGCATATATTTTCCCGTCTTTTGCCTAAACCTAGTTCACACGTTGTAGCTTTGGAGACCTCTCACCAATATCATGTCTCACTGCTTCGCAGTTAACATTCATGGGGTTTTTGTTGTATGGCTGCAGAGGGGAAATCACCTGAGAACAAAGATTATAGGCCAAGTTGAGGTCACATCTTTCTCTGTAATAAACAGCCTTCCAACCTGACTGCCTAATTTTTTCCCAGATTAAAAAAAGCTCCTTTTTACAGGTACCTTTCGTTTCCTGCTTTTTGCCCAATTCTAAACCTAATGAGCCAACTTTCCACTTATTCCATTACTCTGCATCACAGACGTTCTATTCTGATCTGAAATTTTGCCAGCGCACTAAAAAGCTATTGCACTCCCCTTATAGCACTAATACCTTCAAACATTTCCACTGCATTAATGATTATGACCTTTCTTCCTACAGACACTTTCCCATCTTCTACCCCTGGCTCTGGGTTGATTTTCAAGCACTTGTTTATTCCTCTCTTTAGTTAAGAACATGCTGAAGAATTTCTTAACCACTTCAAGTACAAATTCATATCTCTAATTTCCCTCAATGCTTCTATTTTCCAACCTTTAAGGTTTTTCTTTGAATATCACTTGGCAAGCAGCAAGCATTTGAACTTACAGCTGAAATCCACACAATGTCATTATATACTAGAATAAAAATCTATCTTTTGGTCTGGTTGAAACTAGTGAATCAAATGTAATTTTCACTATACACCAAAGCAGAGACTCTAAGCAAATCAGAGATAAATTCCATTTCAAACCTAGTCCTCAGAATTGACATTTCAGGGGCAGCTAAATTGCCACCGATTTTGTGTTTGCGCCTTCATTTAAAAAAAAAAATGCAAACAAACAAAATATTTGCAAAATTAAAAAGGATGGAGCCAACGTGTACTTGCAGTCCAGCTTAAATTATCCAGTTAGTACCTTTTAGTCCAATGCCCTTCCACTTGCTTGATCACTTGGCTTGAGAAGTAAGATGAAGAAACTGGCAACAAGAAATATGGTTCTGGAAGGAATGAGCCTGTTATGGAAGACTTGCAGAGAGAAGGGGAGACAGGGTCTCCACTAAGGTCTGGGGAGCTGCAGAGCATATGCCAGATGGCACATACATTTCTTCCATGTCTGAATCAAGCGAAAACCAAGAGAAGTTCAATAAGGCTTTCCTACATTTGAATGACATCTGTTTGCAAGCATTGTACATCTAAACATTAAGCCTACAAAGGCTTCTAGACACTCCCAAAATGAGATTTTTTTCTTTAGTCAGAGGGATACAAAGAGGAAACTTATGAAATTCAACAAGGGCAAGTGGAGGGTGCTGCACCTGGGGAGGAATAACCCCACGCACCAGTACAGGCTGGGGGCTGACCTGCTGGAGAGCAGCTCAGCTGAAAGAGACCTGGGAGTCCTGGTGGACAACAGGATGACCATGAGCCAGCAATGTGCCCTTGTGGCCAAGAAGGCCAATGGCATCCTGGGCTGCATCAAGAAGAGTGTGGCCAGCAGGTCGAGGGAGGTCATCCTCCCATCCTCCCCCTCTACTCTGCCTTGGTGAGGCCGCACCTGGAGTACTGGGTCCAGTTCTGGGCTCCCCGGCTCAAGAGGGACAGGGAACTGCTGGAGAGGGTGCAGCAGAGAGCTACCAAGATGATTAGGGGACTGGAACACCTCTCCTATGAAGAAAGGCTGAGGGATTTGGGTCTCTTCAGTCTGGAAAAAAGACGGCTGAGGGGGGACCTTATCAACACTTATAAATACTTCAAGGGTGGGTGTCAGGAGGATGGGGCCAGGCTCTTTTCAGTGGTGCCTGGGGACAGGACAAGAGGTAATGGGCACAAACTTGAGCATAGGAAGTTCCACCTAAACATGAGGAGGAACTTCTTTCCTTTGAGGGTGGCAGAGCACTGGAACAGGCTGCCCAGAGAGGTGGTGGAGTCTCCAACTCTGGAGACATTCAAAACCCGCCTGGATGCGTTCCAACCTGCTCTAGGTGACCCTGCTGTGGCAGGGGGGTTGGACTACATGATCTCCAGAGGTCCCTTCCAACCCTACAATTCTGTGATTCTGTGAAAGGCAGCTGAGAATCTACTTGTACCACATGAGAAAAGTGGTGTTTCTGGAGAGAGCTGCTGGCTTTGGCTGTGGCAGCAGGGGGGGACCTATGCCAGGGCCCAGAAGCCCCTGTGATCTGAAAACAAAGTTATTTTCATCTGGGTGCTTGCATAAGCAATAGTGCAGTGTTTCTTTTGCCCCCTACCCTAACCGTGGATAACCACATCAGGGCTGAGAATGTTGTTCTCGCTCCTCCAGCTCTGATGCCAAGCTGGGTGCCCACCTGGGTGGCTGGAGGGCTGGCTGGTCACCACAGCACTCAAAGGCCACCACACCATGCCGGTGTGGATGCTGGGGTCAAGAGCAGTGAGAGCACAGTACCACATGCCAAGTGTGCCTTGGGGTTTATGTGATTCAAGTGATTTCACTGAGTGAAAAAAGAGCAAAGTGGTAAAGGGTATCAAGAGGCACTTTTGACCAGAGGCTGATTGGAGAAGCATCGCTTAGACAGGTCAGGAGGGAGCAGACAAGAGCAAATAAGGAACAGTGCAGAAAAAATGTGGAAAAGGAAAAGGAAGAGTGGGACAGAAAAGCACATGATGTGGTTTCTGTTGCTTTTTATTAGTGCTGCACACTTTATATTTCATAAGAAAAGTATCTCAGTCATGTCAAAATACCTCAGTAAATCAGTACAAGTCCTCACAGTTGCAGAGATGCCATCTTCTAAATCTCTGCTTTCCCTTTCGGGTTTTATAGATTCCATGTCAGTATTTTGTCCCCAATCCCTGACACACTCTTACCAGCTCAGCACTTTCAGTTCTGCCTGTTTTTACTTTTCTTATCTCACACGGTTTCAGTTTACATGCTCTCACAGCTCAGTGACAGCTTTCTCAGCGGCAGTGAACCAAGGTCAGGCAACGGTGCTGCACAAAACCAGCGAAGGGTCATGGCCAGCCAGACTCCTGGGCCACAGGCCACACTGCGTTTCTGAGCCTGACTGCACGGCTCAGGAATGTCGTGTGGCCCCTCTGTGACATCTCACCGGTGTTGCGTAGGAAGGACAACTGCATGGGCCGGATCCCGCCTGGACCTGTTGATGCAGCAGACTGGTACCCACGGGGAGGCACATCTCTTTCTACACGTGATCTGAGATGCATCAGTCAAAATGACTTTCACAATGATCCTATGAGCATGATATTCTGGGCACACGATAAACTGAAACACATATACACTCTATATACATCCACTTTATATATATGTGTACATATAAGTAAATTCTCTCATGTTTTCTGTCTCACAAAACACAGTAAACTGAATGAGATACCCTGGGAACCTTCATAATCAGGAAGAAGTCATACAGCTTCAGTTAAACAGACTGCAAGAGTATAAATTCTTACCCCATGTTAAACACAATTTTTGAGGTCTTAAAAAATTGTCAATGCTTTCTTCTTCCTTTACCTCAGAATTATTGCCAGACTAAAAGTAGAACCACCCCCCACCCCAAAAAAGCTGTTTCCCTGGTATCTAGCCTGACTGTACCAGGAACTTACACAAATCTCTCAAGAAAACCACAGCTCCACTTTTATAGTAAGATTTTAAGGCTAGAGGTGGCCTGTTTTAGTCATGGCCATGCTTAAAGGAATTGTTTAAGGGGTCAGAATTTCAATTTCAGGCATTAATTCACAAACACTCGGCAGAATTGTGTCCAGCTTCCGACTATTCACTGGATCTGATTTTTGCTGCTGTTTTTCTCCCTTTCTCACTTTCTACATGTTGAAGTCTGATTTTAAAAATATCTTTCCACTTTTTGTCATGCATTTATGAATTTGGGGAGGAGGGAGGCAGGAAAAAACCCCAACATCCCCTAATCAATTCGAACAAAAAGAAATGTTGCAGAAATTACCACTTTCAAGCTTTCTGAGAAAGTTATCAGCTCATCAAATATCAGCACACTCATGCATACCTGCCTCTTCTCCTCTTAGGTCAAGTTACAATAACAAAATAATGTCTTCTGGTTTTCCTCTCCACTGAAAATAGTTGCGTGTCTACACTTTTCCTTCCATTCAGAACCGCTGGCAATTTGTAAACTCCTGCTGTCTGATAGACGTCAGAAGTAGTTAATGACCACACAGTTCACAGAACTTAGGTATGAACATTTCAAAGGGTACCTGATTCCAGAAGGGAAATAAAGCTCTTGATTTGCACTCCAAGCATCAGCCTGAAAGGCACTTAATTACATTAACTACAAAATGCTTCTTACAAGATTATTATCTTTTTAATTTTACAATTCTGGTATTTTGAGTTGTAATATAGAGTTAAATTTACTCTACAAAGACTGATTTTAAATTCTCCTGTAAAAAGGATTAGAAAATTAAAAAATAGTTATGCTAAAATGACTTTATGGTAATGGGTGATGGTGAAGAATTTGAGTGCATTACACAGACATCTGCTTCGCAAACCAAAAAAAATTACCAAGGTGGTCTCAATGACACTCCAAATGCTACTGTTATGTGTCTTATTTCTTCTGTCTGCCCTGTAAAAACAGATCGACAAACCACATCATCACCAACATCTATTGCAGCTGTCAAAAAAGGAAAAAAAAAAAGGAAAGGCAAAGAAAACACAGTGCATACAGAATGGAATTCAGGAACACGGGCCTGGGCAATTGTTTCTGGGGAATTGGAGACAACCGTATAATAAAATTGTTTTTATAAGTTGATCAAAAACCATCTTAAATTAAAGTGACAGGAAATTCATTGGGGGAAAGTTAAGGGACATTGGAGGTTAAAGAGAACAATTTTTGTCTTTTTGGTCCTTACCCACACAGCCACAGTAGCCATAAGGCACAATAACCCGTCAGCTTCTCAGCTGCACAATTACTTTTAAGCTGTTCCATTTATATGGAGTTTGATTTATGAAGCAGATCATGCAATTAATACAAGGAACAAAACCTCATCACTAAAGAAGATGATGCTTCTGCTGCCCCTGAACTGACTGAACAGCCACCGCCGTGGGAGGCGGGAGACCCCCCCCTTCACCCCGTAGGCCTTGCACAACAAGCTAAGCGCTAACAGAAGGCAAATTTTATTTTGGATGGATTTGAAAAAAAAAAAAGAAGAAATGTAGTTTATATTTCTTCATTTCCCCTGTCAGCTGTCAGCTGTGCCTTGCGGAAATGAGTAACAATTTGTGATATTGGGCACTACAGAGATCTTAGTAGTTTGTGAAGTAGTTTTCATCTAACTTTTATACCGGCTCTATACAGCATCGGAAAGTTCACTTTGCACTCGAGATCTTTCGGCTCAGCTTCACCACTCTGCATTTTGAAAAGGGGTTGACTGTGTATTAGGTTTGATTTGTCTTCAGTGAAGTAGTTCTAGTGTCAGGCCAAAGTATCACAGTGGATGATTGTGTCTGCTTTATAGCCAGACGCTTTTGAGAAGGAAGGGACCTGTACTTATAACTATCTCTTTTCACAATAATACAAATGAATAAGAAAGTAAGAGCTTTACTGTCAGTGACCCAGGAGCACAAGGAACAGAGATGTTGGCAATTCAGGTGCTGCACACTTCCTGGAGTCTGGACTTAAAAGCTAATTTTAACAGTCTGAAAATGTAATACCTTTTTGCTTTTTCCAAAGGAAGTGAGGACTGTTTTTCTGTTTTCAGTCATCATCAGTATATCTTCAGCATCTAATATAAATTCAGAGAATCCATCATATTATTTTGATCACAGATAAAGAAAAATTACACAATTTGGAAGTATATTAAATATTTAAGTATCTGATAATTTCTAAAATGTGTATTTCTAGATTTCTGAGACTGAGGAAGTGAGAGACTGAAAGAGATTATGTTACTAACTCAGGGAAGCAAATCTCCATGTTGCATAATGACTCTTTTATCCCACCTATTTAAAAACCTCATGGAAATGCTTTATAAATCTAACTTTTCAATAGGCAAACCTGGTCATCTATTGAAAGTAAACAACTCATTTCCTTTGGAATACGATTATTCCAGAAAAATCTTTCATCGAAAAATGTAATCCAGAGTGCTATATCATTTAGAACAATAAAATCACATGCATGAACAAACACAGCTTCTGTCGGTAATTGTGCTTGCTTGCCTTAGGCATAAGTTTGTTACATATGGGAAGCGATAATACTTGTGGTTACAGTTCCCAGTACCGCATTTTCCTTTCCCAGTTCACACTTACTCATAGCTATGCTTATCCATCAGCAATTACGTAAGATGCAATTCCAAACATTTATAATCCACCTCTTGCAAACTATAAACCACATCAAATTAGTCCCTGAGGTGCTTTGTACTAGCAAAGCAATTTGCAGATCTGTCATGAAGTGTCAGTGCTATTATTTGTCAGCAGTCAGTAGGGCCATTTTTTCTGACGGTGTTACCTGCAAGGCCTTGGTTATATGAACTTACAGTGGCTGTCACGTAACACAGACACCCACAGGGACAAATTTGGTGTCATTTATTTATCCATTTCTGCGAGTTGGAGTACATATCCGTCTGATTTGACATCATGAGATGTCCCATTGCAACATCAGCAATGGTTGAGGCCACTGACTTCCAGAGGTGATGTCCATCACACCCTATTCATTATGGCAGTTTGGGGAACCCTGAACTCTGCTGTTGCTTGACTAACCTGTTTCCCTTATTAGCTGTGTATGTTTCTTCTTACAGACTGTCCTTCAGGATAAGCCCTCTCCACATGCCAGCCATCAGCCCTTGAGAGCAGAGAATGTTTCTTTCCTCAGTACATTTGTTTTCCCTTTTTTTAAACCTCCTCCGTGGGACACATTTCTTGCTCTTCGCAATGGAAACCTGTCCCCATCTACTCACCTAGTGCTATGCCTAATTACTACAAAGAAAATTCGGTATCTAACTTAACTTGAAGGGTAACAGCAACAAATAATTCACTTCCTCATCAACATTTCATAATTATTATGTATAACTTTCTTTGTACTAACATTTCCATGTGCCCAAAAAAGTAATTTTCATTTCGTCACATTTCTTTAAAATTTGCAGCAAGTGGGAGAAGTTCAGGCCTTCAAATTTTACTGGTAGTCAACATCACAGAATCACAGAATCTGTTGGGTTGGAAGGAACCTTTAAAGGTCATTTAGTCCAACCCCAACAGGAGATACTACTATCTCAAAAGGTTTGCCTCTGCAGTCCTTGTGCCAGATTCAACCAGCAGGTAGTTTCTACCAACGTGATCATCCTGAAAGAGCTTTTTGGACTGACAATTGTTTTCAGCGAACAAAAATTTATATTCTGTTTTGCATAGCCACCTTTGAGAGATGGTAGATGTAAAACAGCATGTTAGAAAAAAGAACATCTGCTTAATGTCAAAGTAGTACCAGCTCACATGGCAAAGACCGCCATCAGTGGCAGCAGCGGATGAAGCCACTACTGTCCTCTCAGCTGTGTTAAATGATAGGAGCCAAAACCAGGGGTCTGAGGCGTTGGCGGTGGGCGGCACATGGAGCAGAAGGATTAGCAGGAAAGGTACACATGCATTCGAAAAGATACCATGGAAGTTTTGCAACCACAAAATAATTTAAAAAAGAAAAAGAAAATTAGTATATCATAATCCTTTTTCTTGACTTGAAGTAGACTTGAAAAAAATTCCAAAACTTACATTGGATTCCAGTTTAAACACAAACTGAACATAATGTCTTATTTTTCAAACCAAAATGCAACTAGGGCACTAGCTAGAATGGAAATATGATTACTTAGCTCAGGTCTGATCTTACAGAGTCAGCAAAAATAAGCCAAGTAAGATCAGAACTTTAACCATGGGGGAAAAAAGCATGTATAATATGCATGTCTCTCTGTTATATAAAGTCTACTGCACTTGTATTGGTTTGGTAGGTTGCATTATGCTCCTTTCATGCTTGCATTTAAGGAAAAAGAACAAGAAGGTATGTGATTTTAGAATGCAGAGATTACACGAAAGTGAAAAAGATACAAAGCCTGAAAGAAAGCAGGGCTGCTTGTAGGCTCTGTTATCAACCTGGCTGACAGGCATTTGAAAGTATGTTGCTTGGTCATTTTAACATTAAGCTATGAAAAATCCTCCCCTGCAGAGCAAGACATATAATTCATACTGTTTTTTCCTGCAAATACTGTTATCTGTTCATTATCCCAACACTCACTACAAGCCCCATATGCTGCATCACATTCAAAACCCCAAACACTTGGGTTTTGCATATAAGACCATGGTATTATTTGTGCTCTTGATTTAAATATTAAAGAATTGAGGCGGTTTTATTTTATTTTAATTCTTATACTGAAGCAAAATTGATTCAAGATTTACAGTTTAAAAGTCTCTAGTAGCATATAATGCCATGAATTAATGTGGCGTTTCTCCGATCTGGAACCATCACATATTTCTGGGTATTCCACATATTAATGAGTATTATTACCCTAATCATCATTAAGGTTGCTTACTCAAATATAAAAAGCTCATATAATATTACAAATGCTTATGATAGCCGTTTTAGAGCCCTTCAAAAACTGCAAGAAATTACCATGTCTAGCAAACTTCTGTTAGGAATGCCATCTTGTGGTTAAAAGCTGTATATAACAACGATTAGGGGTAATTTTAACTAAATTTGTACTTGCAAAATACCATTTTTGCAGAAATGAGGTATTCACGTATGACCTTTCAGAACTATATAGTATTCTTTTATTAACCAGTTGTGAATATGGCTTTCCTGTCCTCATCTGTATATAATGCTGATTAATTATGCAGGGAGCACTAGTTTCATTAGGAGATTGGATGCATTTATTAGCATTTTAAACAGAACCAGATTGCCACATGTACTTAGTAAAAAAGGCCACTAAATGCTTAGCCTATTTAGATATAATTTAGAGAATTAGTCTAAAATGTATAGAAAATACACACACTTTTCTCAAAATATGTTTCTAGAGCAGAACCCCGTAAGTGCACTTTACCTTTTCTAAGCTTTATGGAGCATCTTAAAAGATCAAATTTAACTATTAAAAAGGAAACATTGGATTTTTCAATTTGTTTTATATAGATCTTACTGTAAGCTGAAAATGATTTGAAAATGATCACTTTGATCATGAAAGCAGAGAGAAATGCCAGGTAAGCAAGAAGGGAAAGAAGGGGTCCAAAAGCATCTAATAAACTTTAAAAGATCTATAACTTTTAAAAGCTTAGAAAAATTAATAATAATTAGCTAAATTCAATACAGCTGACATTTGCATACCCACTTTGTGTTTTCACTTCATTTTCATAATGAAAGTATATATTGTCCAAACTATCACAACATGTATTGTATAATGAAAATTAAAACTAATGAGCCATACCCTAATAGCCATGACTCAAGTCAGGGTGTGCATTAGTAGTCCATTTGCAATTCTCTAGAGACAGAAAGAACAAGGCTAAACATATCCAGTAGCCTATTTAGCGCATAACTTGTTCTGTGTTCTGATAACACGAGAGCAGAACTGAAATGCGTTCACAATCTCTAGCACTCAAAGCGCTGTGAAATACTGTTCATACTTTCGTTACCATGCAGGTTACTCCTGGGGCAGCCAAAAAGGACTGACGTGATTATTTAGTTTGACCTCTTGCATAACATGGATCTGACTTGCCTGAAATAGTCCACTTTCTATCAAATCACATCTTTTCAGGAAATCATCTAACACATCCTGACTAGGGGAACCTTTACCATTCTGTTACATGCATTTATGTCTTCTTGTAACGTGTCCAACCTAAAATTACTGGATCGCTCTTTCTCTGCTAGATGGAACAGACCTTTATTTTACTCAATTTTTGCTCCAAAGATGGTTCTGCTAGGCTAACTCTCCTTTGCTAAAGTAAGTAGATTCTGCTTATTGAGTCTCTCATGCCAGTGCTTCTCTTTAATCCTTTTATTGCTGTCATGACTCTTTTCTGTCCAATTTTCCAGCGTTACTGGAAATTGTGACTATTGGAGTTGGACATAACATTCTTCTAAAGGGTTACACTGAAGTCAATTATAGACAGCAATATTACTTCCCTGAAAGTATTTCCATTTCTAAACTTGAGGATCTCACCGGTCCTTTTGGCGACAAGGCATGCTAACAATCCGTTTAGGTGAACATGCACATCATCTCCAGACACCGTTCAAAGTCAGCATTTCCTACAGCAAATTGTTCTGTTTGGTATGTCCTCAAACCTCTGCCCCTAGAGACAAAGGTCCACTTTAGGCCACAGTGAGACGCAGAGTATTTAAGTTTTGCAGCTTCTGTAGATTTTTTAAGCCCCTGAACTTGAAACCATATTCCAAATGAACCAAAGTTGCTCGACAACTGTTAACACACAATGAGATCATCCCGCCACTGAACTAAGCGTGAATAAGAGTAAACCGTCAGGAGGTTTCCTTTTTCATATTAATTCCTCAGAATACGGACCTTCCACACAATACCAGACAAGTGTGTGGTGCAACATAAACAGAGTATTTAGACATATGCTATTTTTGATGTGGGTTTATTTTTTTATATATACTTTCCTTCCAGGATGATGCAAATTAACCCACTAACATCTGTCAATCTCAGCAAAGTGAATTACTCTATCATTTACTAAGCACCTAACTTTCAAGTAAATACAGGACAGAACATGCCTTTCAAGATTTAAGAATATCTAATTCTGAAATCAATTATTTTAGTGGATTTTCTTTATATCACATTGATAAAGGTTTAAGAACATATTTGCAGAGAAAGTGTTACAGAGGGGATCCCGCAGTATTTATTTAGAAAAAATATAGTGGATACAAATCACTAATGCATATTTCAGGCATGCCAAACATGATATACTTAATAACAATATGTGTTCTTCATGTCCTTGAAGAGCAAAGTTGACCTCTTGAAAAACAATCTTCCTTTTAGAGTTCCATCTGCTAAAATACCCCATCGCCTCAAAAACATAAATATCAATTCTTTCTAAATCATAAGATACTAAGAAAACAGAATTGTCTTCTGAAGTCATCCCTAACTGCTCTATTCACCCTTTACCTCAAATCACTCTCTGTCACCCTGAGAAGCAGGACTGTGACTAAAGGCAAGTAATGAGCAGACGGTAAGTCTGTAAGCAAAACAAAATATTTTCCATATAAATATTCTTATAATAAAAAGTGTAAACGTAGACATTACATCTGTCCTTAGGTTTTTTCACGTTGTAACAGTGTTCAGCAAAGATTTATCTATACAGAAGAATAATAGCTTAAGTAAAGCTATGCTATTGCTCCAGGTCAACAAAGCTAGTGGAAATGTGTATAAATGCATACTCACACTCTCTGTAAACCTGGCTTATATTGATTTAGATGGCAACATCCTATTTTTAGGCAAATAGGAGCAAATTGTGTATACACCAAGCCTAAATGGCTTAAAGAATCCTGCTAATGATCACAACGTAGATTTGCTTTTGTGCATCATTAGCACAGCATTTTTGCCTTAAGAAGTTAATAGAAAATATTGCATGACAACAATCAGCATGCACAACATCTGCAAAAGACAAAAAAGCAGCACTCGTGTCCACTCTTAATCATTAATGCCCTTTGAATCTTTCATAATACTGATAGTGGGGAAAAAAAAGTGCAACAACAGCAGCACAATGTTTGCTGAACCACGGTATTTTGCTGACTGTCATTGAGAAAAACTGGGCTGAGAAGGCGGAAGAATCACTTCCCTCACTATCCTATCCCCTCGCAGCCAGCTACAGCAAGTACGCTGGACATGTTTTCTGTTCCACCCCTCCAGGCCCAGCAGGACAAGGCAAGCCAGAAGATTGTACATTACAGCTACCAAAACAGGGCATCAGCACTTGGTCACAAATACTGTGTACATTCAGGATCACAACACTATTGTGCCCATTACTAGAATCCACAAGCAGATGGGGTGCATGAAAATAGTTCACTGAAGTTATAAGAAAGTCCAAAAGTGAATTAATTTTTTTTTAGAGATGAGGAAATACTGTATTGTAAAAGCCGTTAGAAATTCTGAGACATGTACTAATACCATATATGTTCTTTAACCACTGCCTTTATACATCTTACATCCACAGTGAAAGCCCATAACTAAGTATAACTGCTCTTTTTTTTACTTATTCAATTCATATGAACTGAAAAGAGTAACTACAAATTTTACTAATACTTCCTGCTTCAAACCCAGCTTGAGTTACTGCCATGAACTTTGAAATATTGAGTGTCATACCAAAATAAATTCTATGTTAGTTTATTTCTGACTCTTTTATCTAATAATCAGATAACTCAAGGTAGGACGTTGGCTTCCAACCTCATTTTGTTTACAATCTCAGCTTTTCTTTTAGGTACTTCCTGTGAAAACAAGCTCTTCTTTGTAGACATTTCTATAAAGTAACAGTGTATGACAAATTGCCCTACGATGTCAAACGGCATTAAGTCCTACAGAACCAGGTACTGCAGGATTTCCCCAGAGTCCTTACGCTAAAACCAATTCCCATTCCAGTAATGCAATCCAGGCAGTTGGGTTTCTTTGGGGTTGTTTGTTTGTTTAGGATTTTTTTGTGGGTTTTTTTTGTTTTGTTTTGTTTTTTGTTTTTTTTTAAGATTTGGAATCCTGATTTTGTACTGAGCACATCCAGAGAAAGTGATATATTTTTTCCACTTGGAACTACTGCAAGCATCAGACTGAAACATACAGAAATTCAAGGTGCATGTGCACGTACCAGCTACACAAATAACACTTCTCCTTCGGCAATATGCTTATGCAACTTTTTCTTACAGAACTTGGACTATTTTTTTTAATTACATATTTATGGTCTTTCTCATGTTGTGTGTGGAAAATTATGAAAATTCCTCTGCCCTACGAGGAATGGCTGAGCGAGTTAGGTCTTTTCACCCTGGAGGAGAGAAGGCTCAGAGGGCACCTCATCACAGTTTTCCAGTACTTAAATGGTTGCCAAAAGAGGATGGAGGCTCTCTCTTCACAAGGAGTCCCATGGAAACAAAAAGGGTAAATGGGTACGAGTTGCACGAGAAGTTTCATCTGGATATAAGAAAGAAATTTTGCAGAGTGAGAACACTCAATTGCTGGAATAACCTCCCCAGGGATGTGGTAGAGTCCCCATCGCTAGAGGCTGTTAAGACATGACTGGGCAGGGTACTAGATAATCTTATCTAGGCTCAATTTCACAGAAAATGTTAGACCAAATGTTTTGACATCCCTTACAACATGGGCTGTTCTATGATTCTGTGAAAACAAAAATAAAAATATTATTTTCCAAAGTTAGTGCAGAAACAGTGAACAAGGACTGAGTGGAGAAAAGAATTAGAAAGGTCCTAAAAAGGCATCCAAGAATGGCAGAATCTAAAAATGCTATTGTGTTACACCTTTGACATCAGCTACATTTAATTCTATTGTAGAATGTATTCACTGTAGCAAATGCACATCTCACTTGGGTCTTTTACCTTACACTAGAAGAAAAAATTTTTTAAAATAGTTTGCTAGATGGTGTCGTCTTCACCTCTAATGGGGCAAAACGTAAAAGCAGACACACAGAGGAAGCTGGGACATATGGCAACAGTTCAAAGCTCCAAATGAGTCCTGACATCTAGGAGATGTTGCCTCTCAAAGAGGGAAAAAATGTTACCAATTACCACCTCTCTTGCCAATACTTTCCCTATTTGAATCTTGGTGGGAACCACAACTTCCCATACCTATACATCCTCACATCTGATGACTCTTAGCTCTTTACCTGTAACTGCACACCATTTCTCTTAGTGTGAAATGTAGTTATATTTTACTCCCTTGCCAAATATAATCTACAGTTAGCAGAATAAGTTTGTCCATAATCACACGATTTCCTAGGGCAACCACCTCTATTTTTTTCTGATGCAAAAAAAAAATAAATAAATAAAGAGCCTGTCATTAGCAAAATCAGATTGCTCACATAGGTCTATTTTAGGTTAAATAATGAATACATCTGATGCTATCACATTTTCCAGACACTGGGATTCATCTTTCACTCTCCTTGATGAGATGCCAAGCACTTTGTGAAGCTTCTTTCTTATATTAATTCATGCAAAGTAGGAACAGAATAGGAAATTAGTTTAAGAAAAACAAGAAAGCAGAAATAATTAGACCAAGAAAGCTATATGACCTCTAAGATAAATCTTATGTTCTAAAAACTTAGAATGCAAGAAATAAATGTAAATAAATGATGGTCTGGTTCATATTTAAGGAGACTACTGCTACTACTAGCAAATTCTTCTACAGCATTTAAAAAGGATTCTGAAGTTGAAAGCTTAAATAGAAAACATTTAGGAAAGAGGCTACAACACACTGGAGGAAGAGTCACATTTCAAAAATTATTAAAAATACCAAATTAAGGATTCTATTTTACACAGGAAAATACCTAGGAGGAAAGAACACCTGAAAACCAAAATAGTCGGATTTTTTTTACACAAATGCTGGCCTCACAATACATAAAAAACATTATACAAGAAGATAACGTAACACCAAATTGAATGGTTCAATGATTAACAATACAAGTATACTTGAATCTTTGCAGTGAAATCAACCCTCATTAGTAACATACTAACATCATTACAATATCTTATTATGTTTCAGTGCTCTAAGTGAAGAGAGTTAAAGTTTAACTAATCACCCACTGACCAAATGATCACATCATCCTTGCAGCAAAACAAGAAGTAATAGTTTCAGAAAGGTCAGACTTCATTATCTTCCTCCTTCCATGGAGAACACTTCAGGCTCTTGAAGGAGATGGCACCGCCGAGGAAAGGCGGCACTACTGCTGTCTCTACTATCTATGACCTGCAAAAAAGTATTCCAGTCTTTTATACTCTCAATTCACAACCTTTCACCACTACTAGAAATCTCATGCACGTTACTTACAAATACTGTTGAAAACTTCATAATTGAGTACAAAACTGCGGATGTTATGCTGTGGACTGGACACAGGCCAGATGAATCATGACTTTATTAAAGCATGCAGCCTGTTACAAAGGCATCTCAATTGACACAGTGGACCTCTGATGAGTCGCTCAGAAAACTTTCATAAAATGATTTTGAATTAAGGTTTCTATACGGGACATCAACATACTCATATCAGCAGCACAGACCTGGTGATCATCATTCCCTTTCTTTTTCAGGGTCTCTAATAGGCCCCAGTGGACTGGAGGCAGAGGGCTGTAAGAACTCAGCAAGTGAAGCTGACTTAATGGATTCTGTTTTATTTCTGCAATCCTCAAGGCCCTCAAGATAGCAGGTGCAAACTTAGAATAATGAGCTGTGGATGAAATAATAATTGGGCAAGTTCTATCTTGTAATCGATCTGCAACTACTTTAGCAACAGCTGTGTGTGTATCCAAAATATATCCTGTAGTACTGTACACAGAGTGAATGGCAGCTAGACAGTCCTCCTCAGAGCACCACCCAGCCACCAAGTCCTGCTGAAGCTTTTCAAGTAGATCTTTCTGCAGCTGGAAGTGGCCCTCATTTTCCAGCTGGTTATATAATTGTGTCACCAGTTGTCCATCCTCATTAGCAATCAGGTGCAAGTATCGCTCAAGATTGGAGGACTTCAAAATATCTACTGCTGGTGAAAAAGTGGGAATTAATTTTCTTCCCCTCAAATCATAAACACCTGTTCTTATGAAGTCAGTCAAAACATTGTTTTCATTGGAAGCACAAATACATTTTCTAATAGGAATTCCCATCATTTTAGCATACAAAGCAGCTAATATGTTGCCAAAGTTTCCTGTAGGAATGCAAATATCTACAGGGCTTCCAAAAGGAATAATATCTTGATGAACAAGATCAAGGTATGCAGAGGCATGATAAACTATCTGAGGAAGCAGTCGTGCCCAGTTTATGGAGTTTGCCGCAGCTAAAGCTGTTCCATATTCTACTGTAAGAAAGCCAGTATAATCAGAATTAGTGAAGATTTGCTTTATAGCTGTCTGGCAAAAATCAAAATCAGATTTGACACCTACTGACCAGGCATTTTCTTTCTGACAGCCAATCATCTGTGATTTTTGAATTGGGCTTACTCCATCCTCAGGAAAAAAATTCATCACAGCAATTCTCTGTTTGTCAGTGTCATGGAGACGACTAAAGCCATCTAGGACAGCACTCCCTGTGTCACCAGAAGTAGCTACCAGAACCAAGTAATTGCAGCTTCTGGGAATGCAGTATGCAAATATATGCGGCACCATCTGTAATGCAAAATCTTTAAATGATGCTGTTGGTCCATGAAATAACTCAAGGAGAAACTGATTGCCCACTAGATGCCTAACTGGGGCTATTTTAGAACAAGTAAAGTTTTCTCCATAAGCGGTTCCAATAATTTCTGCCAGCTTGGAAGCAGGAATATCAGCAGGATGTATACATCTTTCTAGTATCACCTGAGCTCTTTCAATGTAAGTTGCTTCTATAAGGCTTTGCCATTCTCCAGCAGTGAATTTTGGAAGTCCTCTCTCAGGAACAAAGAGTCCTCCATCAGGGGCTAAACCCTCAGTAACAACATCACTGAAATATTTGTGAGAGTCTTTTTCCATACTCCTTCCAGACCTACTAGACCTAGTTGAAATAAAAGTTTCCAGTTCTGAGTTTTGGAATCTCTTCACAGCATCAAGTACCTTTTCTGCCACAACCTCTGGTGCAATATCCCCTCCACAAAGAACACGGATGTCATACCACCTTTTGTAGAACTGCTTCCTAAAATGAAGTATGTCCTTGAGAGAAATACCAGGAGACTGGCCCACGATGCGATCCACTTTCATTGATTTCAGCCTGCTCATAATGACTGCTGTGGGCACATCCAGATATACAACTATTCCATTTTTCTTCATATGCTGCATGCTAGCAGCATGCATTGGATTGGACCCAGTAAGGGAAATGACACTTCCAGATGCTGAAAAATTCAACAGGGCTTTTCCTTCCTCCTCTAAAAATTGCTCATTACCAACATCCTGCAGTTTTTCCGACACACTCATGTTCCAGGTTGTTTCAAGGACATTGTCATCTATGTCTATGACAGGGCAATCTAGTTTCTGACCTACTATTCTCCCAATCGTTGTTTTCCCAGCACCCGGAGGTCCCATCAAGATAATATTTTTGTTTCCAACAAGAGAATGGCTTGAGAACCATGACTTCCATATCTGTGCAAATGCAATAGGTCTTGAAAGCATCTGTTTTAAACACATGCTAGAAAGACTGTTTTGGGCTATTTGCCTTAAAGGCTGGTACTGAACAACGTGAAACATCTTCATCTGCTGGGTTGTTTTGTTGCTTTTTTCTTTTTTCAAGCCAACTTGACAATCCACTTAACTGTTTCAAAAAGAAAAAAACCACTAATTAGTCCTTCAGCAAGCATCTAGGAAAAACACCTAAAGGATATGAAATTCATAACAACAAGAATTCAAACATAAATCCAGTTACAACTTCATCAGTGCCAGGGAAGTATTTTTCAGAATAAGACTCAATCCCTTCTCCTGCATAGCTTCAAGGATTTGTCCGTATTTAGGGCAAAGGGGGAAGAACTCTCAAAATGAAGGGGTGAGGAGAGGGCAGAAATCAGCATTTATTTACACAGAAAATCCCTACAGAGTCATTTTTCATTTTATGTAGGCAAACAAGTATCACTTTGCTGTTGTTACTTATTCATTGTTCATGACTAAAAATGCTTAAAGAAAAGCAACACTGAACTTCCTTTTAGGAAATTAATGAGATTTTTGATGTAAATATACAACTCAGTGCTTACTCATAAATTCTAAAAAAATATATTTTTTATATATATATATTTGCCATATATATATAAAAACTGCATTTTTTAGAAATTATTATTTTTAGTTGCTACAGTATGCAGTACAAAGAGGTGGTTGTCTAAGCTGCAGGTTGTAGTTATTTTTTTTGCCCTGGCACTGTAACAGGTAACCAAAATGGTAATCAGTGATTTCTAATAACTACATTTTTAAAGACTCAATCTAGCTGCTAGCACCCCAGCATTTGCTTTGCCATGTTTATTAAAAGACTTACGTTTATATACTAGCTACTTTTACCAGTGAAGAAAATTTTAATGAGAAAGTCTTTCCCCACATTAATCAAGACAGACTAAATAGAACAATTAAAGGAATACACTATAGAGTAAGTTTCCAAATCCTTCAATTGTTCAGTGCCTTTTCTCCAGATGCTCTCCAATGCAACAGCCTTTTATCACTGTGGAAAGCAGAAGGTGGCCTGGAATTGCAGTAGAAGGCAGTTGAGCACCCAACAGGAACTGCATCATCTTCCAAAGGCCTATTCCAGATTAACCTGTTTTTACAGTTGTCACACCAGTCCTTTAAATACCCTGCTGTTTCCCATCAGAGTGCATAATATCAAATGACTTCAGAGACACAGGTCACAAACTTCAAAAATTACACAGAAGCTCAAGTTTTTTAAGAGCAACCTACAAAAACAAAGACTCTTCCAGATGCTCCTTGCTCTAGATACTGCTCTATGTTCCTCAATCTGTCTTTTGCACTCTACTTCCTTTACCAAACTATTAGCATACATTACAAAGTCAAAGTACTTCTAACAATTTACAGCTTTGCATTTGCTCACTTCTGCATGGAGAGATGAGCTTGCAAACAGTAAGTCTCTGTGTCTGCACCCAGTGCTGCGACATGATGAACGTGCTGTAATTACAAGACATAGATCAGAGTAAAGATGGGCATATCCTACTGCATAGGTTTTTTTCCTCAATCCTTGTAACGTATAAGGGAATCACCCTGTGGAGATGCATTATAAGTTTTTTGTAGTAGTTATTAAAAAGAAAAAACAATCTGCAAAGACGAATTGTAATCTTCAGAATCACTATACAGCTGTACTGCAACAGTAATGCATTCTAGCTCTGCAAGTATATATTCACTAGAGGGCCAGAAAGAGATCTTTGTATTAAACTTCCAGATGTGAATAAGTTATATTCAGGATTAAAAATAATAATAATAATTAGAGACAATATTTTAGTGATTTTATTTCTTGGACATAAGAATCATTTTAAGCGGTATGTGTGAACTAAGGGAGCACAGGCCAAGCACAGCAGCCTGCCTATCATGTCGAGTTGCACTTCAGATTCTTTTGGGGTACAGTCACTTGGTATGCACCACACAGCTGCTGGATGCAACATCTGGACTGCTTTAAGAATCTAGGCCATACGTATTGTTGGAAATCAACTTAGTTGCAGGGAATTCCTTTATTCAGCTACTCAGTGCAGCCTATTACAGTGTAATCCAATTTGGCACCCACATAACAAGCTCGCAACCATTGAATGCGACCTGTTTCTCTGAAATCACTTCTTGTTCAACTGGCAAAACCTTACTGCAAAAACAGTTCAAATTAGACTTTACGACTAGCAGAGTTTACCAGACTAGTTAGAACACCAAGCCATCCAACTTTAGTTATAAACCCCATGCCAAAAAGGTGGGGTTTGTTTCTTGGGGTTTTTTTTGAAGCAGAGACCGCTACACCTCCGATGAAATTTTAAGTTTTGACAATACAGCTCGACGCTTTGCTTAGACTGCTGACGCCACCTCCGCATCATCAGCGATTACCCGCAGTTTTAACCACCACTGCGGATGACAGCAGTTCTGGTGAAAACTCAACTTTGATAGTGGTATAGACACAAAGCGTGCAACAACATAACCTATGGTTAAAATTCAGTACCCAAACAAGTCAGCGGCAGTTCGCAGCTGTCAAAGACCTCCAGGTGGGTCGAGGCTGACAATTACCACATTTCGAAACTGTTAACAGAGGGCAACTTCCAGTTGACTTTTCACATAGCTTTTATGCAGAGAGAGAAAAAATAAAAAAAATACCACAGTAAACCATTCAGCCTCAGCCTCCTCACTATCACCCCACACACCACGACCCTGCAGAGGTTCCCGCCTCACCGTTTCGACGCCCGGAAAGTGTCAAAGGGCGGGGAGGAGGAGGCGAGGGGGGCCGGGCCGGGCCAACGCGACACGACAGAGCCGGGTCGGTCGCACCCTGCCGGCCAACGCAGCCCCGGGCTCCCACCTCCCCTCAGGAGCGGCGGTGGCGGCCCTGCCTTGTCCCCGCGCCTCACGCCGGCTCGAACCGGCTCCCCTCGCCCTCAGGCTCCCCTCGGGCGGCGCGCGCGCACCTACCGGCGGGGGCGGGGACAGCTGTCACCGGGACCAAGCGCGACCCACGCGCCACCCCCACCCTCCCCACCGCGCACGCGCGGCCACCTGCCCGCCCCGCCCCTATCGCGACTCCGCCCACAGCCGCGACACCGCGCAGGCAAACCGCCCGCCGCCAAGTGCGCCTGCGCTGCCGCGCCCTCCCCCGAGCCGGGGAGCGTAGGCTCCGCCCCTTCATGGCGGTGTTACCCAGCAACGGGTTCCCCTGGTAACCGCGGGGACAACAGCGTGCCGGCCTGACGCGGCGGCGGCGGCGGCCTGAGGGGCGGCCGGACGCAGCCGTTCGCTGCAGCGGGCCGAGGGCCAGGAAGGAGGAGAGGCGAGGTTCCCGCGGCGAGGTGGGCGGCCTCCCCCGCCTCCAGGGCCCTTCAGTGAGGTGGGCGGCTTCCCCCGCCTCCAAGGCCCCTCGGCCGGAGGATGCCGGCGCAGCGCGCCCATGAGAGCATCCATAACCTGCCCCCCCTGGAGGAGAAGCGGCCTGTCAAACCTCCCAGGTACGTGGGTGTGACAGCACCGCTTGCTGACACGGTGACTGGCTCTGGCAAGGTAATGCCTCTTACGGGTAACAGGTATCAAAAAAAAAAATCTAGTTTTTGCGTAGTTATTGCTCCTCCTAATGAATCACTGCCTAACATCTGAGGGTTTGCAGCCTGCTCCACGAGCTGATGATTCAGTTTGGTATCTGAAATGCCAGCATGTTCATTGACAAAGAACTTACAAAGCACTCTTTCCACCCAGAGGAATTATGTGATGTTTTTGTTATTTGCACTTATAACAATTTTTCAGTGAGCAGCTGATTAGTTGGAGGTTTTTTACATTTTTCTCAGTGCCACACTTCTTTTCATGTGTCAGGTGTGTCTTCTGACATTTTTTCTTTTGTTTCTTTTTTTCTTTCTCACCCCTTACCTTAAAAACATTAAAAATGCCTTTTGCCCCCTAGTATTAATTTCTTTCAGAGTTTTTATAAAGTTCTGATTTGATAATTATGCAAACATATGTTGTTTTTTCAGTTCCTTATTGTTTTATATGAAAGAAAACTGTTACAGTTTGCATTTTCAGTAAAAAGTTAACATAGGTCATAACTCAATAGCTTTAAAATTAGTAGAAATATCAGTGACACTCCTTAGAACAAATATAGTTAGCCCTTTTTGGGTAAAAAGTTTCAGATTGGTGAGATTCCTAGTTCTGAACCTTTCCCATGTAAAAATAGATACTACATCTTCCTTTGTTTCCAATATGAATGGAAGATACTTTTGATGGACAGAAGAAAGTGAAATGACAATAAGGCAAGGCATACAGCACACTAAATCCATTCCTGTCTTAATACCATTCAAGGAGTTGGGTACTGCATGACCATCAGGTTCAGTTTAGGCAAGGGATTCCTTAGGTTGGATGCAATCTGACTAAATCCTCTTCTGATCTCGTCGCCTTCTGTTGTCACCCCACTTACTGCTTTGGTTTGCAATGTGCCAAATATCCAGCTGGTACAACAGTGTTGAACTTGGTTAGTAGCATGATCTGGCCAGTTCTAACTAATGCACACAAAATCTAGGGTCTTTTTTTTTTTTTTTTCAAATGAGATCATACATACTTTACTCTCAACTGACCAGGTACTACCCATGAAACCAAGGCAAGCATCCTCATTTTCCCCAACTTTGATGTCCCAAGATGACACCTGAGGAATAGTAACATGCATTGTTTTTTCTACCCCTTGCCACGTGACAAATGGATTAAGATTCTTAAGTCCCTCATAACCATGTTTTCTTCCTTGCAGCCCTCGCTAACCCTAATGTTATTGATGCATGACAGCATTTAGCCACTTTCTTGGCCTGAAAAGTCACTGAAAAGGTACAACTGCCAAAAATTTGGACAACAATTTGTCCAAAGGAATGCCTCTAGCTGTCTACAAAAGATATTTTTACTTTATGCTGACATGTAATAAACTCAATACGTACTCATTCACTTTCTCATTCCAACATTCACTGTGTGAACCCTACTAGGTCAAACTCCCCATAAAGTCATTGCCTTTCCCTACTGTGTGGCTACAATGCCACTCCTAGCAACTGGTGAGGAACGCAATTATTTATCAATGCTTGTGCCTATGTCTATAGCTGTTTGCCATGAATTAACAGAAAAAAATAAATAAAACCTTGTTCCTTATAATTCGAGGTATTTCTGGAATGATGTATAATCTTGTGTACATAATCCTCTTTCTGATTTTGGAGGCCAAGTCTCCAGAAGACAAAATACCTCCACATTTTTAATGAAGTCCTCTTCCATATTCTAGTGTTATGATCAAGTACAAATACATTATCAGACATTTGCAGCTGACATACAAAAGCTTTTATCAGTGTTGCTACTATGGATCCCATTCACTGGCCCAGCATTACATCATTTCATATTTCAGTATCTCCATAAAATATGTTGCATTGTGTCTAATCTTTTCTGTTCTTTTTTTCCTTACCTGAAAACATGGTGTATGGTTTTTTCATAAAGACATTTTTTTCTGTGAAAGAAGAGTACAACTGTTCATCAGCTTTTGTCTACCATAAATTAATATGACATGATTCCTAAAGATGGACAGATTTAAAAGGTACAATGAGGTAGCCTTAGCTTCAGGAGCAGGGAGTTGTGCTCCCTCAGGAAAACATCTGTGACAGCTCAGTCCTTCAGATAGAGGCAAGGCTCTGCTAATCAGCTAATGATCAGCATTTGTCTTTTTTCGGAGAACGTGTTTACATAGTTTTGATTAAAGCAGAAGTTACAGTGCCATATGCAACATTACACCAAAACAGCAGTGTTTGCATACCATGTACATACAGCTTTTTGTGTCTGAGCTCTTACTGATTTTCACATCAGCTGTTTTAGTTAGTGCCAAAACCAGCACTGATCGCAATAGTTCAGGATCATAATTTGATCTGTGGAATGTAAGAAATATACAGTTTACTGTGCGATTTCAGACCAGTCATCCGTCTCATCTAATCTCTTGTAACAGTCTGTAACAGGTGATCGAACAGGGACACTGTGACAATGATACAATGGACAGCGATAAGATAAACTGACGATCAAGGACGTTCTGTCCAACCCTTGACTACAGTTTACATGTTTTCTGAAGCATGAGGTTTTACATACCTCTAAAATATGTTTCATGCCATAGGATGAAGCAGTGACTGTTCTCATAATCAATATAGATCTTATCTTTTTTTAAGCCAACTGAGCTTTTCCTTAAATGTGTTTGGTTGCTGTGTAAGGCCCTACAAAATGGCTTCTGACACAGCCAGCACATTTGAATCCTTGTCATACTACAAACTTTCAAATATGGAAAATCTGGTAAAGTAAGTTCATGATTACTGTTTTCCTGTAGATGCAGAACAGCTGCATATTTTGGATGCATTTTTGAACACAACAAATAGACACATTAAAAAAATTTTTCAAAATGAGTTAATTAAAAAATAAAGACCAAAGTGTGTAACACACAGCCTCATAGAAATAATGAACTCATGCAAGCAATACTCAAAGCTGTTTATTTCCAAAATTTAGGGTTTGTTGAGTTTCAAAATGTCTATGTTCAGTATTTATATAAACAGTGCGTACAGGAACCATTTCCCAAAGTGTGATAGTACTGACCTTGGAGACACAAGAGAAGAAGGAAAAAGTAAGCTAACTTGAGAATCAGAAAAACCACTTGTCAGTACAGTGCTGGGCTTAGCCTTAGTATGGAGGTTGTATGAATTACAGCCCTTATTTGGGAGAGATTACAAAACAAAATAGCTAAGGCTTTTGGCATGAACTACTGCAAAAAATGTATATTCTTTGAAGAAGTATTTTTAATAATTTTCTAATATTTATCTTCTTTATGGCTATTTTTTAATGCCTAAGGTATATATCCACATTTAGACCAGCTGTGAAATGTGATGCAGAGAAAAATAAAGCTCAGTGGAAAACTATGGGACCAGCAAAAGTTGCAGTGCCATCTCCAAAAAAATTTCTGCAGAAACATTCAAAGGAACCCAAGCTACCAGCAAGTAAGTATAGACATGACATTTATGAAATCTACTGTATTTTTTTAAATTTTAAAATTTATACTATTAATGTTGAAAGTAACAGTTATGGAGAATCAAATTTTTAAAAAATTTAAAATCATTTTTGTATGCTGAGGCAGTTTCCATTGTTCCTTCTATAGTATCTATGATATCAAAATTATTTCTCTATTTTAAAAAAATGTTTCTTATTTATTGCATAAAATACTGAAACAAGCAACAAGGAGATTATATATGTGATTAGAAAATACAGTAAGTATTTACTGCCATGTGGTACAAAATCAGCTGAAATATAAAGAAAGATTATCTCTGTTTTGGCTGCAGCCATTCAGATGTTGAAGATGTGTTGATGGTATGTCCTATCCTGCTGATATTTCAATTTGTAATTATATAGTTTAGATTTGTACACCATTCTTTTCTGCAACTGATCATTAATATTAAAGTAAATAATATGAATGGGGGTATTAAAAGTGAACTAATTGTTTTTAATGCTTGAAGAGATATGAGAAAAGTATGTGTGCCTTTGTTGATGTTATAAGCAACATGCAGCTTTTCTCTTCAGCGCTCATTGTTGTCTCTTAATCCCATAGCATTAAATTGGCTAGCAGTGTTCAAAGCATAGAATTTTTTTGAGAGCTGCATGTCACATAAATAAGAAATTTGGAATATTTTGTTGCAAAATGCATCCTGTCTTTGGGCACAAACCATAATTCTGGGTATAAGGAGTTGACAGTTCTAATGTTCAGCCTCATGGCTGGCTCTGCAAAGGTGAAGTGACCTTCTTAGTGCTGCTGGAGTTCTAAGTACACTGTTGTCAGAATATGTAATTGAGTTCTAAAGTTTCAGCTTGAAATTGTTTTTAGCCTGGAAAAATAGAAGAGCTTAACATACAGTATATAAAAAAAATCAGCTGTCTAAGAGAAGGTAGGAGTCTAACACCCAAATTTGCGTGGCACATACAAATGGCTTTAGCACTGCAAATACAAGCTGTCCAAGGAGGCTTTGGAGGCTTAATGCCTCAGGCAATATGGATTATTAGAACCTTAAGGTAAGCTTTGATCCCAGAGGTCCTGTAGGCATTCTGGGTCATTTTTGAATAAACCCTTCACTTTTTCAGGAAATCTGAACAGCATTCAGTATACTGGAATGTAATACTGCTTGACATCTGAGCATGAATGCTTCCAAGCTCAAGACCTTGTTAAATTACCACACTGGTGGTTTAGATGGGCATAGGAAAGAAGGTTGATTCACAAATAATTTGGAGTAGTCTGTAAGATCCCTTTTAAGTACTTGTATTATAAAATTACTGTTATCTACTTCCAATTTGCTATATATTGAGATACAGCACTCTGACTCATTTTTGTCAGACAAGCAGCTCGCAATATTTCTAGTTCAACTTGTTGATTCAGGGCTTCATAACAGCAATATGTGCTTTGGTGTTTGCATTTGGAGTCAATGTACCGGAGCCTATGGCACATCATAGCTTTGATCCAGACTAGTAATTTCATTGCCGTGATTAGATCCTAACAGATCTTGAGAAGGAACTGTATCATCAACTCAGAAAGTTATTGTACCTTTGTTGGATGGAATTACATACTTACCTCAGAGAAGTTACACTGCTTAATCACCTCTTTTAAAGCACGGCACTTTCATAATTTGGAATTTAACCAGTTATCAGTTGTCTAAATGGAATTCTGGCGTTGTGTTTGTGGTATCTGTGCCACCTTCAAAACTGGGTTTGATCCAACTACTTAAAAATTAGATTGCAAGGACAGAACAGAAAGGTTGAATTTTTTTCCCTCAAGTATGGAATAGTGTCATTCTTTTAGAGTCTGATTACTCACCACTTCCTTACAAAAAGATGTTTCTTAACCTTCAGCTGAATCTTATTGTGTTACTGGACTCCAGCATTCATTTTAACCAAGCTCGGTTGCAGGCTCCAGAAGAAGTGAGGGCCCCCAAAACAGCAAGTGTGCACCAGTGTACTGCAGATAAGGGTGAGCCAGGGCTCACTGAGAAGCTGCAGAGATATTGTTTCCAAAAGGACATCCTAAGAGAAACAGACATTTAAGTCTGTGTGTCCTACAGTACTAAATTATGGCAAACTATCAGGTTGTAAAAACAAAACCCAGGAAAGCACTGGTTCATGGTGTCAGTATCGGGAAACCAGGTGTTGTAGGAATGAGCTCTGTCACATGTGACTTTACACTTATTTTCTGGCAAAGAACAACATGAACTCAGACAACCTGAATCAAATCATTATCTCTGCTAATGACTGTGAGTTTGAATTATATTTAGTGGGAAATATGGTGGGAGATGAACTGTCTTTCATCCCTCACCTGAAGCCAGACTACTCAGGAGACGACTGGCTTTCTGTTGGTGCCTTGGAGCAAAGATTACACTAAAAAGGAAGAGTTTCTATAGTCTCTGGAGAAAGGATTGTGAGAAGTTGTTTAGGAGTGTTAGGGAGCAGCAAGAGCAGGCTTTTCCCTAAGGGGAGGTGAGGCAGCAATTGAGGGCACCCCCAATGCAGGCTGGGCAACAACCTCACCAGCAGAGTGCAGTCCCACCACACCCAAGGCAGGCAGGCAGAACAGGTGGTGATGAACATGTGTCCTATCAGTAGCCTAGTGACCATCAGGAAAGATGGGGTAATGGGCCAAGCCCATCCACTGGTTCCACACAGCTCTTCAGGAACAGGACTAGGGGCAGGCATGGCTAAGACAGCCCAGCCAGGCACCGACAGCCCAGGGCCGAGCTGAAATGGGGTTACCGAGCCTAAGGGTGTGGGGTGGGTGCCCCAGGTGAGGCTGCGCAGGGCCATTAAAGCCTAAGGACCTTGTCAACAAGCATCTCTAGTAAATTAAGCTTGAATTGCATTTGAAACGGGTCCCATATTACTGCAGTTAAGAGGAAATGAGTGGCTTTTTATATGGCAAACACATCTAAAGCAACATAGTATTTCCTAGGTTATGAAACTTCTGTTATGCTAAACAAGCATAATCACTTTCATTATAGTACATTCCCAGTCAATTCTTTCATTGTAGATGCAGCTGATTTCTATTTTTGTGTTATTTTGTTCAGGGAGTGGAGCATCTCCCTCATGAGGAAAGGCTGAAGGAGCTGGGACTCTTTAGCTTGGAGAAGAGAAGGTTGAGGGGAGACCTGATTAATGTTTACAAGTATCTAAAGGGTGGGCTGAAGGAGGATGGAGCCAGGCTCTTTTCAGTGGTTCCCAGTGACAGGACGAGGGGCAATGGGCACAAGTTAGAACACAGGAAGTTCCGTTCAAATACACGGAAGAACTTCTTTACGGTGAGGGTGACAGAGCACTGGAACAGGCTGCCCAGGGAGGTTGTGGAGTGCCCTTCTCTGGAGATTTTTCAAGACCTGCTTGGACGCAGTCCTGAGTGATGTGCTCTAGGCATTCCTGCTTTAGCAGGGGAGTTGGACTAGAAGATCTCTAGATCATCTAAAGATTCTCTAAAGATTCAACTCTAAAGATTCCATGATTCCGTGATTTTGTACATAATTTTTCCCTTTTGAAAAATGTGATAACATCAAATTGCAAAGCTCTTCATGGTTATTGATGAGAATGTTTACATGCTCAATTCACAGGAAAAAAAGAACAGGATAGTAAGAAACTGCCTGCATTATCAGTGCCACGAAGGACAGATCACCCAGTTATGGGAATTCAGAGTAAAAAGAATTTTATAAATACAAATGCAGTTGCTGCTATCACGGGATTGCCTAAAAAGCCTCAACCTATTTATGTTGATAGAAGACAGGGAGATAAATATCTGCTTGAAACTTCAGGCCTTGTTCCAAAATATATTAAAAAAAAGGTAAGTTTTATTAAATTATAGTGCCAATACTAGCAGCAATACCTATTTTAAGTTCTTTATTGCATTCTCCTATGAAATCTTTGTGATTCTTTTTGAGATGTTTAGATGGCACTGTTGCTTGTGGTAGTCCTTTGAAATTTATCAAGGAGAAATCACTGGCAGTAGAGTTGTGCCTTGTCTTTGCTCTGTATTCACTTGCTTATGCTGTCATCAAAAAATTGGCAGAATGGTGCTCCTAAAGCAATGACATTTGTGTTGCATTGGGAACCCACAGGGTATCTAATGGGGAGACAAATGGAGTTCTGTGGTGAATGAACGTTGTCTCTTTAGGAAAGACAGGCAGGGAAGAAAAGAAGGTGTTACCCTTTGAATGAAGGAGCTATTGAAATATATGGAGCTCTTCTGTAGAATTGGCAACAGGCTGGTTGAGCTTGTGGGTCAGGATAAGAGAAAAGGCCAGTAAGTGTCAAAAGCATGTCTGACAACACAATGGGATGGAAGCAATCCAAAAAGGTTCCTGGAGCGTGTCAGAAGCAGCTTTTTAACACAGATGGTGGACAAGCCAACTAGTGGTCATGCTCTTCTGGTTCTCCTACTTACAAATGAGAAAGAACTGGTCAGAGGTGTGATAATCAATAGTAGTCTTGGTTGCACAGGCCATGAAGTAGTTAAAGATCCCTTCCTCAGGAAGGCAGGTAGTGGTGTACAGACCCTGTACTTCAGGAGAGCAAACATCAGCTTATTCAGGGAACTAGTAAGTGGGACCCTGTGGAAGACAACTCTGAAAAGCAAAAGAGCTTGAGAGAGCTGACATGCCTTTAAGGACAACCTCCTCCAAGCACAAGAACAGTCCATTCCACTACTCAGGAAAACAAGATGTATCAGGAGTCTGGCTTATCTAAACAGGTAACTCATGACAGACCATTATGCAGAGAGGCATGACATGACTTAACTCATGACAGAGAAAATGCAAAAAAGTGAACCTGAAGCCCTTGCAGTACCTTTGCATGGCTAAATGTATATATTAACAATGCTAGTCATAGTGCTACCCAACACTAAAAGATTTGTGAATTATTTAGCATTTGGTAGAGAGAAGGAAGACTCTGGTACCTTCTGGCAGAGCTAGAGAGATTTCATTTTACAAAGCATAGGGCAAAATAGATGTGTTCCCCCAAATACATTTGGGATATTCATAAATTATTTTTCCTCCCAGAAATACAGTTCTGCCACATCCAGTATAGGATTGTTTATCATTCCTAACTAGTCCAGTTTTTGTGTATGTGTTGACACTATTTGCTTTCCTCTGTGGCATGCAATGTTCAGTAAAAATCAGGATACAGGAAGACTTTTTGAAGAAAGTATCTAAGGAATGTGTTTCAGAACATAGAATCTGACATCATATCAAAATTTAAAATAGCTTACTATCATTAACAGGTTTCAAACACCTCACTTGACCATCAGTTCTTATAAATAGACATTTTGGTTTCTGGATTCCGTTGTCTTCCAAGGTTGCAAAAGGAAATTGAAGGGAATTGTGTATACGTTTTGCTCAGGCTACAATCATGTTTGCTACTTCTAAGGACACGGTGATTTAAGATTTTATTACTCAGTGGCACAAAATTCCATTTTCAAGCTGTCTTTGCGAATGTAATATACTATGGATGACAGGTATGTCTTTATTTCCTTCTTAAAAGCACATATAAGAAAATTTTTCCTTACCTTTATAGGATTATGGTGTTACACCAAAATATATAACGCGGAGAAATGAAGAAGTGAAGAGAGCTCAGAAAGAATATGAGGACAGTATATTGGAGCATCTCAAGAAAAGAGCTATGAAACGGCTATCTGATGAAGAAAGGATAAGTCTTCTGCAGGTGCATATTTTGATTCAGTGTAATTAGTAACATGTACAAGAGGTTAATAAGGTATTATAAGTCCATATAAATAATAAAAGTATACTAGATTTTTTACTACTTTTTCACTAGATGGAGCTGTGGAACAATTGTAAACTGAACTGAAGGGAGCTGATCTAGCTACAGTTTCAGTACAGTTTTACAATACTTCAATTCTGTTAGACTCCTATCCCCCTTAATGACTTGGAATTTCAGTGAAACTTCAAAGAAATGCAGAAAATTACTTATATGGATTTAGTGACAGTTCTGACTCTGTGCTTCTGAATCATGGAAAAATACAAATTGGTTTGGGTTTTTTTTTCTGATGCATAATATTGCCACTTTTATTGGCAGTTTCTATCTTCACATTGTGACCTCACTGACTAAAGCGTAAGGTCATGATTTAAAATGTGGCAAACCAGAGTTAAATTGCAATATATTCGTAGAACTATGACTGGAAAAATTGTATTTTGTCAAGCTGTTTTTGATACTGTCTTTCATACAGTTTTTATTGCACGAGATTTTCTAAAGAGAAATAATACCATAAAAGAAGTACAGTGGAAAAAAGACATTTTAAAAGTATATCCAATTCTTGAACTGTAATTTCTCATGACCACATTTCAGCCAAAATTCCTATGAAAATGAGGCTTACGTTACAGTGATATCTGTTTATCAGCCTGTCCCTTAATAACTTGATCTTAGCAGCCACCTGAAACAAATTAGCAGATGGATGGACATCTCCAAGATGCTAAATTCCCACCAAAAAGCCAGCAGAATATCTAGAGAGAAAACAGTGTCTAACTCACTTGCAAAGATTAACTGGTTAATCAACAAGATCCAAAATAGCGCAATGGTGTGTCTCTTGCCTATGCAGCAAGCTAGGAAGAAGTATGGGAGAGGTGAGGGTATTGCATTGACAGCCATATAAAGAACATAATAGCAAAAGTGAAGATTAAGATATCTTTATGGTGGGAAAGGCATGGGACAAGCTGATGGTCCAGCAAGTTATCTATGCAGCAAAAAGATATGTGCAAAAAGGCATGTGACTTCAGCTGCTCACAATTCTGCATTTAGTTTGATTAAAATTATGTTCTCTATTTTTAAAACACAAGAGCACACTGAAATATTTTTTAATTAAAAAGTTTTAAGATTATTTTTGTTAGCTCAATATTTTCTTTTAATTTTTTTATTTTTAAAGTTTGCTCTTTCATGGGCCAATTTACTCATACAGTTGTATTGTCAGGAGGAATTAGTGTCCCCAGGGTATATGGCTTCTACCCAGTGCTCAGCTGTAGACAGATGGGAATTCCTGTCTTTTAAAATAATTAACATTGCTAGTGAACACATGCATGCTAACTGATTCGAAAGAATATGTGGCAATAGATGTCTGAGAACAAAATCAAGCCTCATGAACTCACAAAAATAAAGGGAAATAATTTGTGCCAACATTTTTTTAACTTTCTCCTTTAGGCTTACTTTGGTTGGGATTTTATGAGAATAAAAGAGTATGTTGATAAATGCAGTACATATTTCTCACTGATCCGACATGTATTAGAATTCCTTATATAGAGTTAGATACTCTCAGTTTGTGATCTAGCCCATAGCAATAGGGCTCAGCATATTACATTGCTGTGGGGGAGATTTTTACACAGGGTGTCATGATCTGCTTTTGATCTCTCCATTCTGTAGAGATTCTGTAGGGATAAAGTAAATTGTGATGAGTGCATGCTCTAATGTGTTTTAAAACTCATTGTTTTCAATGATTTCCAAATAATTTTTTACTAATGTACACAAAGAAGAATTATTTGAAAGAAGCTATGAATGACTCTTCTATAAAAGTTTTGGAAATACTGCGTTTATTTTCATGACTATATATTTGTGAACTATACCTGATTCCTGGTAGAGCTTTATTTAAGTACTTTACAGCCTTGGATTGCAAAGACAAGTAGCATTATGAGAGTAAATAAATAGGCTTGTTGCTCTTTGTTTCACCTGTTGAGGTAGGGTTTTTAAATTTGTGTAGATATTTGTATATGAAGTTTGTTGGAATAACCTTTATGGACAACGCTTAGTTGCTTAATATGAATATCCAAAAAGCATGAATTGCTATGCAATGAATACACTGCTTTGAATCAGTAAAATATTAGTTCATATGAAAAAGTGTGTCAGTCTGGGAGAAAAGGTGCTTAACAATAGTGGAGAAGAAGGACAAGAGGTTGGAAATCACAATGTGCCATAAAATTAGTATGTCAGATTATTCCAGTTTTAGTTATGGAGGAGAACTGAAAACTTTAGTTCCTGAGAGAGTAACTTCAGTTCTTCATTTTTTAAGATACTTTCTGGTCTCCCCTAAGGAAACAGAACTGAGAGATGGAAACATTTTGGAAAAGTGTTTTGTCACTGGTAGCTATATTGTATTATTTACTGGTTGCCGAATGAGTTTCTTGTAGCAGGTGTGATTATTAAGTTCACCCATATAGTTTTCATGAGGACATTTGGTGCACTGAATAAACTCTACTAAATCCTCATACATGCATGTATAGGATGTTTAGATTTTTATTATCCTCTTGAGGAGAGAAGGTAAGAGCAATTGTTGCAGTAATTGTGAGGATGTAAAGGATTTTTCTACCACAGTCTGGTTCCATTCAACATATATTGGTGGATAAAAGTTTATCTCTGATGTTGAATTAACAGGTTTATAATTACATTTCAGAAAATTGCAAGGATTTTTTGAGACAGGGTTCTAGTCTTGGGCTTTTATAATATGGAAGATACAGTTCACTTTATCTAGTAAGGTTATTCTTTGCACAGCAGCATTCAAGAGAGGTGGCAGTTATTGAAATTATTGTTGATAGGGTCAGTGACAGCTAGGGTTTTTAGAACAAATGATAAATAAGTCGCCTATAGATGTTACTGTAAATGTAGATTAGGAAGGGAATGCAGTTATTCAGAATTTCTTCCAAGTAGTTCAAGTAGTTAAAATATGTTTAAAGAACAGTTTGGTCTCCATGGTCTGGGCAAAGTCTCAATTACCAAAAATGAAGCTGGTGGTGAGATGATCTGAGATTGCCATTGAATTTTGGCTAAAGTTGCAAGTATTGGTACTCCTGTGATTACTTAAGGTAGGTAACACCACTGTGTGTGACATGGCAATATCTGTGGTAGCCAGGTAGTTTATGGGGAAGGGATTTCCGTAGTGCAGTTTGTAAGACATTTCCTGTTGCATTTTGGAGAAAAGAAGGCTGAGTGCTATGGGTTTTGAGGCAGCTTTTATGAATCCTAGTAGTTTCTCAGTAAGCATACTAGAATTAGATACAATGGAGCAATGAAAGTTGCCTACTTGTAGATCACTGAAAGCATAGAAAGTCTCTTATATAGAATAAGGAAGAGTCACTCTTTATTTACCTTATGCAGTTTTTCTTGAAGATACTGAGGACTGGAAATTAAGTGTACAGGCTTCCTTGAGTTCCTGATAGGCTATGAAGTTAGTCACATTGACATAATTTTTTCAGTTTAGCATTTCTGTGGCTCATCCTTCATTGTCTAATTTAATTACTATTTTGTTGCCTCTTAAAGACAGTAATTTTTTCTCTTCAAGGTAGCAAGTTTTTTAAAGACCATTCTTTATACTGCATCAGGATGAGTCAAAATTATTTCTGTTGCAACTAATTTGACTTTTAAGCATTTAATCAATTTAGTCCTATACAATGTTTAAACATTATCCATATATTTAATCATTATTTTAACATTGCAGTGACACTTATCAAAAGCAATATTAACAAAAACCCCTAAATAGATTATGTGCATATTATTCCTAACTGAAGTAAGTTTTTTTCATATATTTCCTTTTCATGTAATGGCTCTAGGGGCTGAAAAAGAACTGGGAGGAAGTGTATCGTGACTTTCAGTGTCTTTCGGTAGAAATAGACACCATACCCAAGAAGTTATATAAAGAAAAGCTGGAATTGCAGATGAAACAACTGGAGCATGACATAGAAGTAATTGAAAAGCACAAAGTTATCTACATTGCAAATGAGTAAGGACTGGTTTTCAGATATTGCCTCTCTCCTCCTTTTCTTTTTTTCTATCCCTACATCTCCAAGAACCATTCCCCTAAATTCTCAGAAGAAATTGACACCACCAACTATTCTGAAGGAAATATTTAACTAATATAAGTACATAGCTTCTTAGAAAAGTTGTTACATATAGCTGTCATCTGTTTTGAAATAAAATTCTTAATTAAACTTTGAGTATAAAACCATTAATTTAATTTATTATTCTGTGTAATTTTTATTAACTACTTAGATTTCTATAAATGTCATACAAAAAGCATGAAAAATACTGTTTCATATGTTTCAAGCACTTCTTTCCTTGCATAGCCAAAACAAAGTGAAATAACTGGCTGCTGAAGACAGCTCGGTAAACATAACTTCAGGGCGGGATGGTTTCTGGACTAGGTATTAAAGAGCTGTTGCGCTTTACTTAAAAGCTTGAGCAATTGTATTTCTAAGCAGCTTGGCTTCTGTGTACTCTTTTTTTATTACCAAAACCAATTTTTATAGTGGAAACCCATAATAACGTAGACGTCACACAATTCATATACTACATGTAGCTTGCTGTGTTTATGTCTAAATATTTCTGTGATACTACAGTAAATCTCCAACCAAAGTAGAAAAATGTGTTTCGATTACTATTATGTGTGTAGTGTTAGAATGAAAGCAATATACTAGCATGTGAGTCAGGACTTAGGCAGGAATTATATCAGCACATTATACTGCAAGTATTTGCATAAAAAGAAAAAATGTTTTTCTTTCCTACTGCTTAACCTTTGCTTCAGAACACAGCGTTTTCTGTATGGTATCAATCATTACCACCAGCAGCTGTTGTGACATCATAGTATCTGATATCAGCAGAGGATGCTCCCCTCTGATACATGTGAATAGCTTTTGTCACCCTATTGGAGGTTATAACTCCTTCCCTCTATTTTGGTGCATATTCCACACAACCTATCAACACTTCTTGATTATGGAAAAAATATATTGTGATGAAAACCATTGAAAATACACACAGAAGGATAACATTCTTAGCCTTTAACTCTCTCTGGGAAGTCTGACAAAATAAATTTACAGAATCCAAAGAATGTAAGAATAACCCTGTATTTATATCTTGAAGACATGCCAATAACTGAAGGTGTCATGTTCATGAATCAACTATACCATCAGTATAACTAGAGCAAAAAGGTGAGTAAACTCAACTGTTCTGATGGAATTGTTCCTTTATAAAAGATATTAGATATTAACAGAGGCAAGTCTGTCTACAAGCTAAAAGGTAGCATTAGCAGTTGAAGCATTGTCTAAATTCACTGGTCTATTACTGATAATCAATGAAATAATAAGAAAATCATCAAAATGCTTCTAGTACTTCATAATTATTTTATCAAGCTGGCATTTTTAAATGGTGCATATTAATTGGGTAACCATCACAAAACACACGCTAAACGGGGTATGAATGCTCTATTGGTCAGTAAGAGTTATGTTGCCACAAACTGAAACTATTTCCTGTTGGAAGTTATGCATGACAAAACTGTGTATCTATTTTTTAAAAATAGCAACGTGAAATTATGATAAATATCTCACTGGCTGTTCTTCAGAATGAAACTATTTATATCCAGGAAGGAAGGGATCAGATATGGCATCATCACAAACACAGGGAGTTCCTGATTGTATGGCTCCGATAGAGCTGCCTCCAGCGTGCATCAGGTCTGACAGGAGCATATGGGCTCCATGTGGCTGGTCTCAAGGCATGGTGGTTTCTTGGGCTCTGAGTGCATTCCTGGGGACTAAGTCTGGGACAGTTCCTCAAAATCTTCCTTGCAGAGGGGTAACCTCACTCCCCTGACAAAACAGTAAGGGCAAAATTCTGTGGGAGAAATAATATGGGAGAAATTCCTCTACTGATTTCATTTCCCTTAGTTTCTGTATGTGGGTATTATAGGAGGGCACATTCTGGCCCTTTGTCTATTTTTGTGAAAAACTGGCACCACAAGTCTAAAATCTAGCCCTTTCACTGGTACATGTTTCAGGGAAAACAACATATCTGAACATTTCAGCCCTGACGAAGGCAGATGTCTTTCAGGTAAGAAAACTTCGCATATATGCAGATCAATGGGAGTCCCGTACAAATGTTACTCCTAGTCAATGCTTTCCTCTTCGGCTTTATGATGTCTATAATACTAATAATATAATTACAGGAGAGACAGGTGGCAAAACCTATTATTAAGGTCGCCTGACATTTCCCATAGCCAGGGAAGCCAGCTGCTGAGCTCTGCAGCTGATGGGGACCACCCGCTCCAGTAATGAGAGGCGTATTGAGCCTGCTGAAGCTAGGGAGGACTGGCCATTTCTCCCTGTGAGCGGACATCCAAGGGAGTGAAGTATACTTGACTGCTAAATGCCTAGATTGTAATTTTATTTTATTTTTTCATTCTGCCTTGATTTTGCTCCAGTTCCTTTTTGTTATGCAATGTTATGTAAACAAAATGTGAGCAAACTCAGGGGTTTCGTCCTCCAGGCTAAGCAGTGGCATTATGGTAGGAATCCAAAGTGAGAGGAGTTTCTTGTTTGTGTTTTTTCTTTACTGTTTAAAGGGTGCTGAGGTAAATGTGACTGCCATTTCACCAAGTTATAAAAAATATACTTAATCTTTTTTTTCTAGACTGTACCTCTAACAAATGGTTGTAGACGAGCAGGCATAGCCAAACAGTAGACTACATTGATGTCAGCTGGTGGTGTTGATGCTACTATGAGGATGAACTTCTCTTCAGTCACAGTACTAACCTCTGTTGTTAATTCAATATTCAAAGCCTGCCTCCACATCGACTCCACAGCATGGAAAAATGCACACAAACATGCAAACACTGGAGAATCACTTTGTCTTCAAATCCTTCCTCAAATGTTATTTGCAACAGTGCCCACCAAAAATTTAACAGCAGCTAAGCTGCTGGTGAGCTGAGATTAGGGCTTATCTCGCTGACCTGCACAGTTTCCTTGAACTCCCCTGGCACTGTAGCCAGTTCTTTCTTGTTTTAGGCTTAGATTGTAAGTTATCTGTCATGTGGATCATCTTTTTCTGTCTTTGCTTAGTGTCTGACACAATGAAATTTTTGTCTGTAAGTAGAACTCCTACGTGCTTATAATAACAATAATAAATATGATCATCTGGGGATGAATTAAGACGATGCAATAAAGGGAAGGGATTCAAGTTGTTTACTAAAAGGATCTGTGTTCCAAGAACCCTCATCTCATTTGTTTCAGCAACTGGAAAGTAGGAGTTGAAGGAAGAGAAATGAGATTTAAAGCACTTAACTTATTCCCTGGAGCAGTATGATTTATTCATGTCTTTGTCATAGAATGTTTTTGAAATACAATGGTAAATGACTTATACCTGGCTTTTTCACTGGTACCCATTAATGCTGCATTTCTCATTTTGGGGGTTCCTGACTTCTGCAATTTGAGCCCATATGTTTTAAATATGGGAGATGGGTGTCTGAACTTAGAAGCTATGCTTTGAACCTAGACAGCACTATATAATAGTTTGAAAGCTATTGTCTTAAACTGCTCAATCAAAATTAATGAAATTAATGTTTAATTTACCCTTGCTAGGTGAGAGCCCCCATATGGAAAACTCAGGTGACTCAATCCTCTAATTCCCAGAGCTGCTGTAAAGATAGACAAGTACCTCTAGAATTGTTCCCATATTGCTTTGCAAGACGTATTAAAGCTGAGGAAGTGATGTAATAATTGCCTTTTCGGAAGAAAAAAATTCAGTAGTGTTCAACATGTGGTCCCAAGCACTGCACGATGAGGAAACAACCATATTTTGCTGTTTGCTCGAGAGAACGGTCTGGTTTTTACACAAACCATAAAATTAGCAAATGGTCTAAATCCAGCATTCCAGCACTCTCAGGGAGTGGGTCATTCTGTGCAGCAAGAGAGCTCGGAGGTTGGCCAGCCATGAATATTTATGGTGCCTACGCTACAGGAGAACTTGCTGGACCAGGTTCTGCTTTTCAATACACTTTTGTTATGGCACTGTTTATTCTAGGCAAGCTGCGAAGTACACAGAATTAAAGATGGACAGAGCTATTCTTGAAAAAAAAAACCAAACCAAAAAAAAGTCCTTAAACTGTTACTCGATTACTTGTTTAAAACACTCAGAATTCTTTTGTTTTGCAGATTTTCCCAAATTAGCTGAAGTTTATTTAAAAAAAAGGCAAAAAGACGGATGAAGCCAAGTGAACAAATTCTTTCAAAAGCAAACAAACTCTAACAGTTAAATTCATTACACTGGGTGTGACCCACTATATATTTACAATTCCCTGACTAGTTTTCATGGCCGTACGTGATGAATTTGTCATAGGATATGATGTGAGCAGCAGTTCTTGAAAATAATGCTTTATAATTCAAACGTCAATATTTCTCAATAGCTGGTTAGGGGAAATATTTGCATAATATTAAGAGAAATAAAGTTTATTCTAGTATTAAAGGACAAAAGGAAATTTTTATTTGGATTTGTTTCAGCTATAAAGAACTCTATATTAATAACATGAAACCGAAAAGCAGGAAGAGTATCTTCAGGAGCCAGGAAATTGCGAAGTGAAGCTCTTGCTGCTCTAGTCTAGCACAGTGAGATTAATAACAAATAAAAATGTAGTTTTTTATTAAAGATGTTTATCGTGGACCAAATAAGTCAAACCACAGAATTCTGGCAAGCAGTGCCTAACACTGATTTAACCATCATAAAAAATTAAAAACCAGATTAACATCTTGAATGGCAGCTTTTAGCCATTTTCTTGATATCAAAGCTATCGCAGTTCATTTTCAAGGCCTAAGTCAGTCTCGTAGACTCAGTACAGGTTCCCTGTGATAGCTAAAATGCTCTGAGTTTCCCTTGTGGATCTTAGAAGCTGCAATTGCTTTAAAGCTGAACTTTCCAGTTCCCTGGGGTGCTAGAAGCTAGATTCCAGCTTGCAGTACCACTCCACCACCTGCTGTAGTACAGCAGTCACAAAGGAGAAGTTTAGCATCTATGCTACAGTGCATCATACCTGCCTAATTGGTCAGCTTTTCCTACGGTCCTCTTATGTTCTTGAATGTTGGGGAATGGTTTGAAAAACTGCTTCATGTTCTCCCAGATTTATGTAATACTGTCTGGTAAATACGTTCTGCTGCACTCAACGGTCTTCGGCAGCCACCCTACGGACGAGGTAACTGCCTCACATAATGCGAAAGGACTCAAAATTATGGAATATATTAAAGCTGGATATGAAAAAAATTTAGAATTCCTTTCAGTATGCCCTGAAGTACTGTATCTGCTAGACTTCTGTTTTTAATATTCTCTTCAGTGACCATTTTACCCAAAAATCTCTTTCTCTGCAACAACTGTAGGTGTTTGCTTACATTGTAACCGCTAAGAAATGCAGGTTTATGCTTGATAAGATTGTTTACGGTTCTGATGCTCACATAACAGCTGCAGCAACAGGCAGAACCAGAATAAGTGCTCTTACTTCATCGCCTAATTGGCAAGCTTCTACCTAGGTAAGCCATACCTCTTGAAATATTCTGGATTTTCATGCTTTTCTTGTCTATTTTTGGTGTTTATATATTAAACTGAGTTGTCAAATGTTTGTTATAATTTCTTGGGAGGAGAATACATAATGGAATTGCAAAGACTAACAGGTAACTCCATGACAATGTTTGTCTTGGACTGCTTTCTTGATCTATCCCTGCCACCAACCTTCTATTTTCAATATTTCTTTACGTTAGAGTTGTGAAAGGGTGGATACTACATGTCCTGCTTTTATCAGTATCAGGGTAAGAGGAAAAGATGTGTAACTGAAATGGTAAAGTTCATTCTGTAAAGGCCCAAGATATAAATACATTCACAAGGCATTTGCATATAAGCCCTAACTCTGCTTTGTTTCTCTGTGTGTCGCCTTTCCCATCTGCTCATTTATGTCTTTTGGCTATGTGTCCAGACCTACCCAGATTGACTTCTAAGTACAATCTACCCTATTTTCTTTGTTCTTTTCCCCTTTGATCATTTCCCATGGTTGTATATCTAAAAGTGTTTATTCTTTTCCTCCTGTTTTTAGTTTATAAACAAACAGCTAAACAAAGATAATAGGAAAGTTTCTCAGAATGCTTACAGTCTTTTTCACAGTTAAGACCCCGATATCATGTTTTAAATAATCATATTTTGGCTCTAATAAAAAAGATTTTGAAAATCCATTCTAGATTCATTCATTCTATACCAGCTCATACTGTAAAAAACCATGTAAACACTCAGTAAGTGCATATACCTCCAGAGCAAAATCCTTAGCAGCTTTATATCCATCTAGCAGCACTACCCTCCAAACTGTACCCAGCTTAATTTATCTAGATTTCATTTCTATATTCTTATTTATTGTTATTAGTGAGACACGACACTTTGTTACACTTCTTAAGTGAGCCCTATAAAATTGTTGGAAGAGAAAAATACCGAAGGGAAGACTTGACAAAATCCAGTCGTCCAACCTTGACGAGAAGAACAAACATTTCCTGCTTAAGTTTTTCAGCACAATGCCAGAGGAATTTATTTTTTAGTATCGTGTTCATCTTGTTCATCTTTTCCAAATCGTTAAGCTTCTCTCTGTGGTGTTCTGTCTGTGGTGTAGTTAAAACAATCTCCTGTATTCCAGCAGTCTGATAAAGAATGTGGTTAAAAAAGACAGAAAACTGTAATAGTAACCCAACAAGTCCAAAAGGTAGAAGAAACCAGTACTCATATAGCAGTGGCAAAATTAATCTGAGATTCAGGCTGAAATCCAAATAGCTTCAGCACTATAGAGCCCGGTTCTGTGATGTTTATGCAATGGCAGCTTCATCTGTAATGTGGTGGTAACTAAATCAGATTGCATTAGCTTTAGGCTGAATCTGGGCTTTAGAAAGGGTTCTTGCCCCCCTCTAGGCAAGAAGAATCTTCAAATCTTGAAAAGTGTTGTGGGTACAAATCAGTAGCATTTAATCCCAAGTTTGGAAACATTAGCTTTTCTTTGTCAACAGTTGTACGAAAAGTTGACATGCACTGAAATGCAAAAGTATTTAGGAATTTTGCCCATTATGAAAATCTATATATTTTACAAAAATATTTTTATTTACTTTATGTAGGCTTGTACAAATCTGTATATGCTGTTTATCAAATTCACTACTTTTTATTAAGTTTATTTTAAAGCCCCGTGAACAGAAACTATTTTTTTTCCAGCATACCTCAAGTCTTCATATACAGGCATCACTTCTGAGGCAGACATAATCTGCAGTTGGCCTCTCTCACTTTGTAAACCTGGTCCTCTGTTCTTTCAGACATGTTGTCAATTGTAGCAATAGTTCTTCTAAGAGTAGTTCCTTAACATACCAAAAAGCAAACAGATCCGGTGTTATATAAGGAACAAAGATCATCACAAGATAATTTTCAATTGCTTTAGTACTTATCCAGACTTGGTGATTCATTTATAGAAGCCTTCTTAACACCATATTCCTAAGCTATTATCCTACCAGTTCTAATTTAAGTGCACTAACAGGATGCACCTAAAAACCAGCCCATGTTGGCCTCCAAACTCCTAGTGTAGACGCACCCAGGGTGTTCTCTGGATTCATCTGTTATGACTTGTGACCTACAACTCTCAATGACTACATTCTAGAAAAGAAGTGTACCAAGTTGAAATGTCTTCCTACTTGGTCAGTAAGAGCCCCTTAGATATCACTAAGCATATTTCATTATGCCAGCGTCTCCCCTAAGAGCAACTTTTTTTCCCCTTTACTGATTTCTAGTATAGTAACAGCAGAGTTCTACCAGTTGTATATTTAACAGATAAATACGAGAAATCATAACCAACTTTCACTTTTAAGAAAGTGAAAAGCTGCAATTTTACCCACAGTGGACTGGGACACTGTTAGCATTTTTCCCAAAAGACAGGATACAAAAAGGATAGTGCAGGTCCAAATCTGAACACCTTATATGGGAATGTAAATGTAGACAATGATCAGAGGAACCAAAGAGAAGAAACAAGCTCCTTCTCCTCTGTAAGGCTGTGAAAGCAAAATATTAATAATAATCTTAACGGAATTGGAAGGGGGATGGCGGAAGGCTCTGTGGCTCCTGATCTGTTTTCCTTCTACTGGATGGACAGCATGAACGGCACGGCAGGGGGATGAAGGCATGAGGATGACATAGCTTGCTCCAGCACGTAGAGAGCGGTGGGGCAGAAGGAGCACCAGTCCAGAAGTCAGCAAGGATGGAGAGCAAGGTTAATGAACTATTGGAAATTTGCTTTCTGGCATCCTTTTTTTCTCCCTAGAGTATAAGCATAAAAGTATAACCTGTTAAAATGTCAGCTTAGACCACACCAGCTTAATCTTATCCACTAATTTCTTCAGCCCAGGCCTCTTGCCCAGCTCTGCCCACCATCCTGCTGGTCTCTCACCGGCGCTGGCCTCTCCGGGCGCCTCCACCCCGTACTCGGCACCAGAGGTGTCCAACCGCCCTAGCTACACCGCTGTGCCCCACACACCGCTTTCTCAACACCTGTCCCATGGCTTTACGCACAGTTTAGCTGATGCATTACAGCCCTGTTTCCTCTCCTCTTCAGAGAGGCAATTAAACTCGGTCACGGCATTAACCAAGCCGATGAGCGCCTGTTTGGCGAGGCCCAGCCGCCGGCGGGCACACCGCAGGCCCTGTTCCCCAGGGAGGCGGGGGACCGGCCCCAAACACATGGGGCCAGCCCCCCCGGGCTCTCCGCAGCTGGCCGGGCGCCGGCCTCCCTCCGCCGGGGAGCAGCGGCGGGCGCAGCCCGGCCCCCNAGCGCTTTGTGCTTGATCCCCCGGCACCGCGCTGCTCCCGCTGCCCGGCCCCCGCCCCGAGGCCGCCGCTAGCCCCCGCCTCTCCCCTCACGTCCTTCCCGCTCGCCGAGCCTCCCTGCGAGGGTCCCCGCTTGCGCCGGGCTCCCCCGACCGGCACTCGGGCCGCGTCCCCTCACCCTGCTCCGTTCCCCGCGCTTGCGTTGCCTCCTCACGCCGCAGCCCGCCCTGGGGCTGCCGGAGCGGGACGGGGACAGGGACGGCCCCAGCGGGAGGGTGCCTGTGGGCTGCCCGGGCTAGAGGCGGGCAGGCCGGGCGGCTCCCCGGGCTTCACCGGGCTTTTGGCCTCCACCGTGAAAACGCGGTCCTGCACGATCCCGAGCGGCGGTGTCGCCAGGTTGCCCGGGTAACTGAGATCCGTCCCCAGGGCTCCCACCGAAATGCTCGGAGGCCTTTGGGGATCCGGGGGGGCTGCGCAAGCTCGCCATTGGGCTGCCCCTTGTTCTTCTGCAGTGGGAAAAAGCCCAAACTTTGGCAGTGCAGTTTGAGTACTGAAGAGGTTATGCAAAAATGAACGAATATGCTCCTTATTCTGAGGGACAAACCAGATTTTCCTGTGGAGCAGATACCCTCACTGCCTCCCCCTCAGGTACGTTCTTACTTTACTGTGGCGTTGGGATTGTAGCCCGGTTGGAGAGCAGCTGCCAAGGTGGAGGCCCAGCCCACGCCAGTGTCCCCCTGTCCCTCTTCCGAAGAAACCCATCGCTGTCCCGGACACCACTGTGCATCAGCCACCTCCCCTGACACCTGTGGGGGTAAATGACATTTTTAAAGCGGGTGACTGTGTTTAGCACCAAAGCGACGTGGGGGTATTGCTGAGAAGGAGATGAGTGCCCATCACTGTGTTCTGCTCTCCTGATCTCATTTCTTCTGCTTGCTGCACACAAATGTGTGCATGCGCTCCCCAACCTCCCCAAAAAATAACTGAAAGTAAGGCCAGTGCAGTATGATTTAAGTTTACGAAAGGTGGACTTTCTTGATGCTTGCCCGCTTATTTTATACCAAAGCAGAATCTGGATCATTGTCGCATTGAAGTGAGCACTGTGCTCAAACCTCACACGTACCCACTTTGCCAGACAGCAAAGCTAGCAACGTTCTTCCAAAGGTGTTGCAATTGAGTGTCTCCATCTTCTCTCTTACTCCTCAAGGGAATGCTTTCAGGTATTGCCATGTATTTGTATTCCTTCTTGTATACATTCACATCAACTTTTTAAAGACCTACTGAAGAATTTCTGCTGGGCTGCTTGAACATGCCAAGCCTGAACTTTAAAAATAGCTCTTTCTTTCACCGTAGGACTTCCTTTACACCCTTGTCTACCAATATATTTAGTAAATATGTTTATTTATCCAGTTGAATACTGTCTTTTTATTGAAACAATCACAAATATTTCCTTCATATTTTCAAGGGCTAAAGCCAGGAGTTTAATAAAAGTTGAGTTTAATTTGGGGCAGATATTTTTTGATGCTGAGCTATTAAACTGAGGATAATTCCACTTTTTTTTTTTTTTTAATTAACAAGCAGACTGCTCATAAAAATTTACAGTTACTTGAAAATTGTCCTATAGCATAATGCTATGAATAGCTTTAGGATAGATGAACATAGCTAAGTCTTATTGTCGGGAAGTGCCTGTTTAAAAGAAAGAAGAATATGAAATAGGCTTATTACATTAGGAAAATAATTAATTAGAAAGTACATGTGAATTTAATCTTATTTGTCAAATGCCAGTGAGCACTCGTAAATGAGAACTACTGTATTATTGCAAAGTGATGCAGTTTATGTTCTTTTATTCAAGAGATCCAGAAGGGCAGATAGGAGAATCAAAATTTCATCCTGATCCTGTTTCATAAAGGACTTATTGTAACCTAAGTAAAAGCTATTGGCTTGCATGAATTCCAAAGTGGTTTCCGTGTGTTTAGTTTGATCTTCTGCATCACACTAAAAACATGCAATTTGGCGAGAATGCATAAGCAATACTGACAGAGGTTCTTAGTGGGTGTTTATAGTACTTATGCAATTTAAAGCACTATCTGAAATTGTTTCATTTTCTGGTAAATGCTTTTGAACAAAACCATGCCAGACAGTTCATTGCTACAAAATGTTTAAAAAGTGTCAGCCGCCCCTATGTACTGAAAATGAAGGTGGGAAAATAGGCTTCCCAGGCCTTCTGCAGAAGTGTTTTTGGAACAAGATTTGCCTCTTATTAAAAATCTCGCCAAAGAGGATATTTATAGTCTCCTGTTTCTATGGAAATGAGGAACATTACTAAGTAACCTTTTTCTTTTGTGTAGTTTCAAGGCTTGTGTATGTCAGGGGAAAAGCTTTCATTGATTCCAGTGATCTCCGAGTCATGCTCTTTATGAGCACATGTTCAATAGTAGGTACCAACAGATAACTTTTATTGATACAGAAACTATTGGGCAGAGTTAAGAAAACACGACAGTCGAGGTGTCTGTAGCTGTCAATGAATATGCAAAAAACCACCAATCAAACAAAAATCCATGAAGCAGAACACTGTTTCAGTACTGTGTGAGGCAGGGCTATGCCTAAATTCAGGAAGACTGGATGTGGAGGAGCAGCTCAGCATCAGATATGTTGTGTTAGCCTAGATATTTTTGAGATATCTTTTATTTCTCTACTACATGAAATCATAAGCAGAGGTTAGCTTTAGTTACAGTCCTTTAAAGGACCGTCATATATTTAGCAGAAATGCCATTAAGACGTGCACTTCACAAAGGCAAGTTTCTCACCATTTATCCTTCTACTCAAGGTTCATGTGGCCAAAGCTGTAGGAAGAAGTACGATATGTGATTTGAGGAACATGATTTTGAAGAAAACATATTAGGTGTCGCTTTTTATCCTGAATCAATATTGAAGCAAAGCTTTGTAATGATTCCAAGATAACTTGTGAACCTGCAGGTCTTGTCTTTCATAAGGAACGGTGATAATTGTTCATTTGGAGTTTGCTTAGTTCTTCATCTGATGGCTTTGCATGCTCATAACTCTCTGAAGCCTTTATCTGTTGGCTGATTTTTGCCCCACTTAATCTCTACTGCCACTGTATGCTGCAGGATCTCCTAATTGTTGTATTCTGATACTTATGAAACTAACATATATTAAATCTGTAAAATATTTTTTCTGTCAATGTATGGATTTACAGACTAGCTGATAGTGACATGAGATGCAAACATTTTGCAATCACTTTGATGACTTACCTAAATTAAGAACCTCACCTTTGGCACAAAGTACAGTCTCCCACTGATTTATACAGATACTGTCATTCGTGAAGCACGTAATTTATTCTCCCTATGTGCTGTTTCATCTGTAGAGTATTCATTTATTTATATGTGACTTTAAAATACCTCTAAACCAGAAATGTACAATTTTAGTGTATGATTTTATGACTTTTAATCCCACTGTCTGAATCTTCCATTGGAGAATCCCCTCTTACTGGTAATCTTACATTTGCATTTTGCGTTTGAAAGTAGTAAGAAACTTAGACTTGACGCTAATTTAGTATTAAATATTTACTCTTTCTATCTAATTGTTTGTAATTTCAGGTGAAATTTCCCATGTTCTGTGGGGAAAAAACTGTGTCATTTGCTTTCTGAGATACACTGAGAAGTAAAATAATTAATAGGAAAAGTAGAATAGTAAATTATAACTGAAAGAAAGTATGTCATGCAATTAATTCAGCCAATAGAGTGTACTAGAGCACTGATTTTATATCAGTTACATATTGTCAAACACCATGAAGTATTCTTAACAATACTGTTTGCTGTTCAGATTTCAGACAATTGGCCTGGATACAGTCTGGATTTGTTCACTTATCCTCAGCACTACTATGGAGATCTGGAATACGTGCTCATACCTCACGGCATTATTGTTGACAGGTATGTGTAGTTTGAAAGTTACTAAATAAATTCTTTGGTCAGTAGTATTATTCTTTTTTATAAAGCTTGTCATCCACAGACAGTGTGCATATAACATTTGTCCTAAAATATTATATTAGCAATTATAAAAATACTTTTTATTTGTTTAATTTGGAAAGTAAAAAAAAATGCTTGAAGGTTAGGAAATGCTAGACTTGTTGTTGCCTTTGCAACTCCCTGTCTAATTTGTTTCACCTGATTTCTGATTTGGGCACTGAATGAGACAGGGGTTCCAAAAAAAGGAAAGTGTGATCATATAGTGAAAATGGCATTGGAATGTAAATTACAAGAGAGCTGAACTGAAGATGAAAGTGCAGGTACAAAGCTTTGTATATAGTTATACTCAAACGTCCCACTTTTACTCTAATCAACCTGTGTTTTTAATTTAAAAATGAGAAAAAAACTATGCTCAGTTATGTATAGCTTTGGTAACTCCCCAGTATGAATCATTAATGCTGAGTAACTTAATGGTTCCCGACTACACCATTGACTTTTGCCATTCAGCAGAACCAAAGAGTGTGGCGTGGACTGTTTGGGTCCCCACACTAGGTTTGGAGGGTGGCAGTTGGAAAGCTTGATCATCCCTCATTCCTTACCTTGTAGTAGTTCCCATGTGCTCTCAGTGTAGGCATTTGATGGCACTTTGGTATTTGTCCAGCTCAGTGTTCATGCTCAGTTACTGTTTTGAAGTAAATCTGTTAAAAATCTTATTAAAAAATTACAAAATGCAAATGGTAATTTTCAACAGTGTATTTATTGGGAATATCTGAATGGAACTTCATGGGACATTTTCAACCTGCCGCTTTCTACCTACCACACTTGGACAGTCAGTTGCAAGTACTGAAATTGTTGGAACTCCGTGAAAGAAGTTTGTAAACATCCATCATAAGAAAGAGTTATGACTCTTATATTTATTTTTAAACACAAGCTTTCTTTCATTACCTTTTCAGTTACCACTGTGTTGAATTTTTCATCTCTTTTGTCTAGAGTCAACTGACTTTTAACTCCTCTTTTTAAAATAAGTATGTTAGAACTTCAGTTCTCACAGAATTCAATATACATTTTTTGAAGTAAGCATTGAACTCCAGTGTTGTTGTTGTACTCCAGCAAAATGAACACCACTGTTTTTTCTTACTCCAGCTGAAAAGACTAATTCTGTTGTAACGGAATAGGATGTGGAACTGAATATATTGTGATCATGCAAAATTTTCATGTGGGAAGAAGACTCAGCACTTGAGAAAATTCTCTTGTCAGCTGGTAGCAATTAAATACAGGTTAAAAAACTGCTACGTTTTTATTTGGAAATTTAAATTAGTACATTTTTGTCTATGCTGGAATTTTTGGAAATTTCAGTTCCTCAAACAACCCAAGGAACAAGATTAAAAAAAAGGAAAATCACCAGAGAAATGTTTCTTCTGAATGAGAAGCTTTCCCCGTTATTCTCAGACTTGATAAAATATGATAAAAGACTATTCTACTAATCTTCAGTAACGTAAGTGAAAGTCTTTTAGTAATCTTCAGTCTTACATCAGTAAAAGGAATTATCTATTTGAGGTGAAACAAGATGATCTAATGATATCTTCTATTTTTAAAATCTAAAAAATACCAATTACTGCTATATGGAATTTACTTGAGCATAACAAATACAGAGATGTAAAAATGAACCGACAGCTTTTGATCATAACTAGCATATTATCTGCAATTTAGAGCTTATTCTTCTCTGGCACATGCACACATGTAGATTTCCCTATAGTTCAATGTATTTATGTAGCGGCAAATGGATTCCCATATTACAGTGGGTATAGAAAAAAATACAAAAAATGTTATCATGAAAGACATGGGATAAATTATAGGATTATTTAATAAATTGCATCCTGTCAAGAAGTCCACTCTCATTGAAACTACTAATCTAGTTCAGAGAGCTGTCAAAGAAATTTCCAGTTAAATTGTTTACAGAAAATAATGCACTGAGCTTTTTCTCCTCAAAATATCAAACGACATTGTTTGGTTTTCTGTTGATGCCTGCTTTACATGTAGAAATGACCTGGTACCCTGTTTTAGGTCTAGAAATGCCATCTACCGCGTTCTTTAGAAAGCAATGCTAAGATAAGCATTTGTGTTTATTATTTTTATCTTGAAAATTTACGTACTACTTATATGGCAGAAATGTGTATCTTTTGTATTCAATCATCTGCCACATTGTGTTCTCAATGCAGAATTGTCAAAGCGAAGACAGATATGGGAACCCTGCAATTCCAGGTTCATTGAAGCATAACCTTGATTGTTCTTAAGTGTGTGAACTTGAACAAATCACTTAAGCTCTTTGCACTCTTCCTTTTTGCTGTAGGAAATAGTGATGATGTACACTCTTTATAAGATTTTGATTGATGCTATATTTCTTTATAGTATTTGTGTATATCTTTATTAAAATTGTAGGGGTAGCATCTTCAAAGCCTATCAGTATGAAATATTTCTTATAATTCTCTTTCCTATCTTTCACCGAATTTATTGTTCTTGCATAGTAACTAACATAACAAGTTAGGGGACTGTAAAGGAGTATTTTATATTGATGTTTACTGTGAAGTAAAACTGAAAGCTAAGTTGCATTTTTTGCTGCAAAGTCTCTGGAACGCTTACAAATCCAATATATATTGAGATGCTCCCTTTTCTATAGCTGGGGAATTTATGCTTTTAAGGTTAATCGGTTTGATTCACAAGCTTTGCATCTTGCATCCATCACTTTATATCTGCCTACTGTGAACTCGATCCAAACCCAGGCAAGTCAAGTCAAGACCCTTGAAACATTGTCAGTCAAGCCATATACTCACCATAAGGTTTCTTTGTAACTACATGGAAAGCATATTGTGAACCTAGAGAATCTGCATCTAATGTTATTTTACCCTTATTTTTTTCTGCCCCAGGACAGAACGATTGGCCAAAGATATTATGCAAGACATTGGAGACAATGATATTGTGGTTCTCTGTGTCCTCAAAGGTGGCTACAAGTTCTGTGCTGACCTTGTGGAGCACATTAAAAATCTCAGCAGAAATTCAGAAAGGTTCATCTCCATGAAAGTTGATTTTGTTAGACTGAAAAGCTACCACGTAAGTCAACAACTTATTTATGTAGATTCTTGTTGTATGTTCATAATAAATAGTGGACTTTTGTAAATGGGAAATTTAATTCCGCCCCCCACAAATTAGAAGAAAAACAGTGTGAAAAATATTTAAAAAAAAACAACTGTGAGGTTTTTCTTCAAAATATTTGCTTATGTCCCTTTATACTTTATGGATAGTATGAATGAGGATATAAAGCATCCTCATTTGTGCCTTTTTAGCCTTCACTTTTGGACAGAAAATTATTCAAATTTCCATCATGTAAAATGTCGGCATGTTGTTTGTTCTCAAAATCCTCAACAGTTCTGTCAAGTTTATTTCATGTTACTTCATTTTCTGCCCCCCCTCCCACATAGTTCGGCATAACTGCAAGATGATAAATCCATGTCTTATTTTAAATGTTTAATGCTAAGCAAATGAAATGCTTTCATCTTCATAACATGCAGTTTACATAGTAGCAAAATATACCACTAGATGATGATAGTGTTTTATAAGTAAATGAAATAAGCCATTGAACCAAATCCAGTGTTGAAGTAAGGATCAAGACGTCCTGTTATCTTCAGAGGAAGTTATGCAATAATGATTCATTTGTTTCAGTGAGGCAATGGTAATGAGATGACCACAGTTTTTTCAGAATGCATGATTATAATTTCTATTTGCATAAGCTATGCATTTATATTCCACCTTGTAGTGCATACTCCATAGTGAGGGAGCATTTCTTGAAGTAAGTTGTCCTAGAAATGTCTGAGGAAGTACACTAAATAAATGGTGTGGTAATACAGTTTCTCTCTGAGCGCAAATGCAACTTGCTGAGTCCAATAGTTCCCACGCTGATTCTACATCCTTCCCACAGACAGAGGTTGGTTGGCATTTTGCTCTGACTTCAGCGACCATAAACTTTTCCTAATTTTCACAAATAAAGTCCGAATTTTTTCTGTCATGGAAGAGAAGTAGATGAGAGTCTTTTGTAGCCATTTGGTTAGGATTTGGTCCTGGGACTTCTCTTTCAAGAATTAGTCAAGTCTATGAAGGACATGTGCAATATTAATTTTATACAATTTCTAAGTATTTAGCAGTATTGTAGAACTAATTAATAAAGTAAAATATAATGTTTGTCTCACATAAAGGCACATGGAAATTATACTCAAATTTTTTTGGTGTAGTAATGATGACTTCAATAATACTTCTTGGCGAATAGTGGAATTATTTAAATTGGTTGTTATTTTGCACCTGGCATATAGGTAATGCACATGCTTTGCATGTTGGGTTATCTCTTATCCAGTATAAAGATACCCTGGTTCTAAAATTTCTTTCCTTGGTGACAAGTCAATTCTTATTAACCATACTAACCCATAACCAATGAGTGGCAGGAGATGTATACCACAAAATGTAAATCTTAATGTCATTGCTTAGGAAATAAAATAAAAGCATATTATATTAAGCTGAAACTGCAATACGAATTTTGTTATGGAAGGATGCATTTATCAAGACTAAGTCCTAGATGATCCTAGCGTTTAGTAGCTGTGCATATTTTGGATCTTAGCCTCCTGCTTTAGCAGGAAGGTGGTGCCTTCCCTAGAACTAGTGCTTGCATCTAGTTTTCAGATAATAAATCTTTTTTTTTTTACTTGTAAGTGCTTCTGAACAGGTGTCATGTATTTAGAGCCTGAAGCTGTGCTTGATTTAGTGCTTGGAACAGTGCTTGATACCTGCCTGGTCTTGAGAAGCTGAACGACACTGCAGTATAAATTTGAAATGACATTAGTCTTGGTAGATTCCTGCCATGAGACATGCGAAATGTAACACTGACTAAAGTACCAGTACCAGCCATCCTTTGCATTTTGAGTTATTGTTATGTCCTGTCCAATTGCAGATTTTAGAGAATGTATCCATGTCAACATAGCTGCGGTCAGAACACTTGAGGAACTCGCTGTTACTAGTTTGAGTGACTCTTTATCCCAGTCTTATATGAGACTCCCAAATCCCCCATGTCAGTTTGTTCTGTAATAACATACCTCTCACAGCGTTGTACACTTCAATCGGGGCAAATAATCACAGTTTTAGAGGTAAAGCTCTACATGAAGTCTTGGAGTGTCACCAGTAGCACTCCTTTTCTTCCCTTTGCCTTTTCTGTCCCACTTTCTATTAAGACTTATTACTGCTCTCTCTTTTTATCCCCTTTTCATTTTATAGACACTGTTCTTTTCACATTATTTATCCTGTTTCCTTTTACTAACTGTTCTTTGTTTCTCTCCTAAAGGGAGTCCTGCTGCTCTCAATATACTTCCTTCAGATATGTCTCCCTTCCCCCCTTCAGCTGTTTAAATCCAACAACTAATATCAGCTCAAACTCATGGAATTTTTGAATTGTCTTATTCCAACTTCAATACTGAAAGGTTAGTTGATTTTTAGAGGTTGTAATTTAAAGTGGGATTTCATGGTTTAATCGTGGAACAAAAATGGGCTGTAACTGTGACCCAAAGTCAGATCTTGGCATCAGTGAAAGTACATCTTAACTGCAAAGTATCAGTGGAAAATGTTGTACTTTGATGTCTGGCATATGGACATGATTACAGGAAAAGGAGATTTACAAATATGACCAGCTTTACATGGCTGTTTGTTTTTCAAACCTGTCATCATATTCCAGAATTTCGACACTTAATTAGTATGTTAAGATCTGCTTTCATATTAAGTAGATGAAAGTTGGGCATGTAAATTCTGGTTTAGACTTCTTCATACAAATGAATTGATTTTTTTAAAAAAAGCATAGTACATTTATATTCTCTGGATATTAATGAAATGAGTGGCTGCTTCTGTAATCAGGATGGTTTTATCTGGTTTGCAAAGTATTGACATGTGTGTCTCAGCCTGGACATTTTTATGGTGGTGTCTTGTTTCATTATCTCGAATTGGCATGTCAGATTACTGAATTTAGTATATATACAGGTAATGTGGGAAAATACCATTTGGTTATTATTTTGAGAGGAAACAAAATGGAATCCAACTTAGGAGAGCATAGCCTAAAAATGTTGTGGTTATACTGTTAAATTCTACAGACATCAGTATTAGTTCTTAGACCTTTAATATAACTCCTGCAACTGAAACTGGAGGTGCAGCCTTGTCTGAAAGCATATTTTTATTTCCTCTAACAATCAAACTATATTTTTCCATTTCTTTTGGGTTTTTTTCACTAGAAAGCTAGAATGATACATTAGAGAAAATTAAGGAGCTTACACATGTGGACAGAAACTTACAGGCTCACTTAGGTATGCTTAATTGTAAACAAAGTTTGTACCTGTAAATTGAGAAATATACAACTTGCAAAGAAACATTTGATAACATTTTTATAACTCAGATTTTTAAGGCTTCTTAATCAGCAAGAATTATATTAAAAAACTATGAAATGGAAAAGAATCATGAATGGAAGATATGTGGATAGTTTTGCTCCATAGAAATATGATTTTTGGAGAATGACCTTTCTTCTAGATTTACAGGTGATACAATATACTTGTTCTCATTTTAATTTTGTGTATTTAAATGAGCTCAAAATAAGAAGATTGTTTAATGGGTATTTGATTAAATGCTGTATGGTGACTTTACAAGCTTTGAGCACAGCAGAGAAATTAAAAGAAAGCACCAAGGGGAGTGTTAGAAAATATGATTTCATAAATAAACAGATATGGAAGTATCATGTAGACTTAAGGGTAAGAGTCAGGAAGTAGATGGAGTGGAAAATAAAATCCAATGATGGAAATTTGAGATGCAGCAGCTCCGAGTTTTGAGAGGCAGAAAAGAGAAAACATACACTTTTTTGAATGAACTCAAGAATAGTGAGGCAATAAGTATAGTGGGTAGAAACTCGCTAGGATAGTCCTTATGGTAAATTTGATGCAGGTATGGAAAGCTGCATGCCAAATTTTAGGGGAAAACAATGTGTTCTGGAAACACTGACATAAGAACTGATAGAATTCGGCAGCTTCTTAGATACTAAATTCTAAGACATTGGATTTTAATGTAGGTTAGGAACAGCGGAATTGACTGCAGAGATTTTTGAGTTTAAAACTGGATTAATAAAATCTAATGTGTTCAATTTTAACCATAGAAATTTTTTTCCTTAGTGATTGGTCCTCCAGAGAGAATCAGAGCTCTGAAGTTGAAAAGAGGCGAGAGTTTCAGATTGATAGAATTCAAAATTATTTTCAGAAACATCATAGGTTGAAGTTAAGGATGAAAAGTAATGGAGGAAGAATTTGGGGTTGAGAACGTTGTCTAAGGAGAAAGTGACAGCAGCAGGAGAGTTAAGAAACATAAATCAAGAAATGCTTTAGTATGTTTGTGATATTGATAACTTTAGCAGATTAAAGAACTAATTAGTTAGAACGCAGGGGGAAGTATAACAGAGGAAGCAGGAAAGTGTTTTATGAGGGTGTTTACAAATTAGTGGATAGGACTGGACAAGAAATAATGTTTGAGGATGAACCAAAAGAGTGAACAAAGGAAAAGAAGGATGTGGATGTCATGAAGAGAAGGGCTGAATGGGATATGTTTTAGTAAAAAAACATAGCATGAGAACCATAGCAGAAGACCAGAGCGTTCACAAACAATAATTAGAGCTTCTCTTTGTTCAGTGTGAAAGAGATAATTTATGACAGGCCGATAAAGGTAAAGGTTGAATTAAAGCTTGAGACAGAAAAGGATGTTCTGACTCATCAAGTCTAATCCCCTACTAATAGATTCATCAATATCACTAATCCTGTTCCATGGGTATGCCAAAGGTGATCTTTAAACCAAAGCTCAGTTTTGAAATGGAATTGGAAAAATTAAGTGGAGAAACAGAGGAAGTATGCAGAGTCTGTAGACTTTCTTGAGAAGTTTTCAGCAACCTGTCAGCAGAAGAGAAAGTAAATGTGTGTGAATTAAGACTTCTTTAGTAGACAGATGATGTAAGCTAAAAATTGAAAGAATCATGCTACGAGTCATTGAAACTGGTGGAGGAGGCTGGTGGAAGAGATAAAAAACACCACATACTTTTATTAGGCAGACCAGTGTGCTTTCTACATGCATTGCTACCCGTTCTTGTGAAATGTTTAGTATTCCCATATCGTTATCCATACATGTCTATTTAATTCTCTTAATTACTATATTTTACAAAGTAAGTATGATAATAAATCTCACGCTTTGGGCAAGTGAATCTTAGTGGCATAGCTTTTTTTCACTGAAAACCATGGAGAGCTAAACTAGGAGTGAGACTGATACTTTTCCTTAGGTCTTTTGTGATTTCTTTGGTTATTCCTGTGTGGACTGAAGTGACAGAATACCAGTAATCTCTGTTATTTAGAAATAACACTGTTACAATAAACTCTGTTATTTTGAATAATATTTTGAATAGCTTTGACACCCCACCTGGAGTACTGCATCCAGCTCTGGGGCCCGCAACATAAAAGGACGGGGACCTGTTAGAAGGGGTCCATGGGAGGGCTACAAAGATGATCTGAGGGTTGGAGCACCTCTCCTGTGAGGACAGGCTGAGGGAGTTGGGATTGTTCAGCCTGGAGAAGAGAAAGCTCCAGGGAGACCTTAGAGCAGCCTTGCAATACTTAAAGGGGGCTTATAAGAAAGATGGGGATGGACTTTTTAGCAGGGCCTGTTGCGATAGAACAAGGGGTGATGGTTTTAAACTAAAAGAGGGAAGATTTAGACTAGATATAAGGAAGAAATTTTTTACCATGAGGGTAGTGAAACACTGTCGCAGGTTGCCCAGAGCAGTGGTAGATGCCCCATCCCTGGAAACATTCAAGGTCAGGTTGGATGGGCCTCTGAGCAACCTGATCTAGTTGAAGATGTCCCTGCTCATTGCAGGGGGCTGGGACTAGATGACCTTGAAAGGTCCCTTCCAACCCAAACTATTCTATGATTCTGTGATTCTATGAAATTGTGCAATGCACTTCTGAAAGAGGGGAGTATATGAATTGTTGGTAATCAGATTATGCATTTCAGTTGTTAATTCCATTTTGAGCACAGATTATTGCACAATATTGATCTGTTTTCCATATAGCGTCTGAATTGTGGATTCTAGAAGTGCATTTTTCATCTTCTGATGTCAAGAAGATAATGTTGAATATCATCCTGAAAAATATGTATGAACTTCAAAGGAATGTTGTTTGCTAGTCACTTGGAGGAAACGTCTAGAGGATTATGAGGATTTGATCAATTCAAGTAATTCTTTAAAATGGATCCATTATTTATGGTTTCCAAAACATAACTAATAAAAAAACGTGACCTCTGAATTGTAATCCATGCACAATGGTTGCATTGAAGTCTGTTCACAAACAAATCCATTGATATGATCTGTTTCCTCTTCAGCCTCCAGTTGTTTGAAATATATTTACAACTGTTGGTTATTAATCTTGGCATAAACACGACCATTAGTGCTGCAAAATTCTGAAAACAAGCAACAAAACAAGCATTGTTTAGTAGAAATTTGAATGTTTTTGCTATATGAAGCCATCTCAGTAAATAGTTTTGCTAAATCGCTCTACTGTAGGAGTAAGGAACAGAGGGATTTTGTAATGAGTAAGTTGAAAGCCAGTTGGTAAATGTAGTGAAATAATTCATTTTTCTGCTGTGTAGCTTTACTTCTCATACACCATTGCTAAATACTTGCATCTTAAAAAACACAACAGCATGAGGCATCGGACTATAATCAAGAGTAGAGAATGGCATAAAATGTACATTCCTGCTTTGCATAATAACCTATTCTTATTCAGTATAATTTTACTGTATGGAACTTGGGTTTTTTGAGACCAGTATGAATTTCACATCTGAAAACAATATGTTGTAATTCTGACCCTAAAAAACAACTAACTTCAAAATATTTTTATTTATTTAACAACACAAAATAAACAACTAAGGGTATTGCTTGCATTTAATGATTCACATCTATACCCAGACTCTACAACAGTGTTACAATGATTGTTCATCTCCATGCCTGTGTGTCATGAAAACACAACTTATGACCGGTTGAGAAAAATGCGTGTCCTTAGATGGAAGAGAATCCACATTAGCTTTTGTGCTTACAGGTTTTCTCTTGGGCAGGTTGTGAGTTTCCTTTATTTTGCTTCATGCGCACAGTTTAGCTGATGACCATGTCATCTACTCGATGCTGGGTAGCTGTGGAAGAATTACAAATTGAAGCCTTCCTGGTAGAACGAATTCCTATCAACTTTAAGGCCAAATTCTGCAATAGTTTCAGACGACTGAAGTCCAAATTATCTGGAAATTATCAATTTGACATGCAAATAAATAGCTTCAATGTAGGCAAAATGGGGTTTATTTATTTAATTTAGAGAGAGGTTGTGTGCGTACTAGACATTAAAAAACTAAAATATATTCTTTTAACCTTTTTCAGATGCATGGCTTGCAGTCAGCACTGTAGACAGTGAACACCTGTACAGAGAATTTTGCAGCATGATATACTTTAAAAAGCTAATGGGCAACAAAAATATGACATTAATTTAGTCCATAGAAGCTACCAGTGTCAAGGATATAGACCTTAAAGTTGTTGCTGTTCTGAGGAATGTGTTCTAGTGGTTGTAGACAGTGCTGCCAAATAGATGTCTCATGGGCAAGCTAAAGGTGAGAGATTTGGGACTAGAAATCTACTCCTAGAATTGCCAAAGGGATTTTATCTCTGTGTACTTTTCCATGTCTATGAATGGATAAAATGGCATTTGCACCCTAAACCAGTAGTACCTTTTTGAGTGAAAGCTCTGTGAAATGCTCAAACCTGCTAAACAAGTGAGTCAAAGGTCCTTTACAGTTCCAAGCCAAAGATACTCCCGAGTCTTAAGCAGGCACCAATGCCATCTCTGTATTTCTGACGCTTCGGTTAATTACTGAAAATTAGTAAGACCTGAGATGGTTAAGAAGGTGAGGAGCTGTGGAAACAGATCATATTTTGTGTGGATAGAATGTTCGGAGATGGTACAATTCACAGTCCTCCTAATTGTGTCCAAATGTTCATTTTCCAAGTGTTAAGACGTGTTTAAAAATAGAATATTTTTCATGAAAGAAACAAAAACCCCACTTCTACGTGCAGCAGTGTCTTACTGCAAAATGTCAGCCTCAGAGACACTAAAGCTTTTCCGAGAAATAGCTGAAAATGTGTTGGTAGAGGAAGTTGTACCAAAAACTTATTCTTGCAACTAGCTGATGAATTTTTAAAAGAAGGTTACAAAAATATAATGAGAAGAACGGCAGTCTCATTGGTTAAATTGTGGCTGGTGTTATTAGGGTAACAGCATGATTCAGGCAACTTAGAGAATAAACTCTCCTGTCAGATTCATCTGTGCATCAGGTACAGATGGTTAGTGGTTTGGTGTGAAAACTCAGGCACTGGAAATGGGTCTCTTTTCTGATTGCGTCTGCACTGGCTGGAACAATGACAGTCTCCAGTTCATTCCTCAGCGACTGCAGTGCCCTCCTGCCAGTCATGCTTGCCAGCTCAGCTGCTTCAGAGCACTTCCTAACCTGTCTCAGCCCAGATGAGACCAGTTACAAGAGGCTTTCTATTTGAACTGCTGCAGCTTTTGCTGGATTCATTTTTACTGTCCCAGATGCAGGCGTGCATCTCAGCCTGCCCGTAGCCCCTGCCAGAAGGAGAGTTACAAGCAGCTGGGGACGGATGGCTTGTGGGCAGTAACTTCTTCGGTCAGCACAGCTCCTGCTAGGAAAAGGAGTCTACCCATAGTTGAGGGATCCTCGTCACCAAGGGTGCACCATGGCACACCTCAGACTCCCTCTTCTTTATCTGAGAGATGCTCCTCAGAGGTGTCAGAAGGAGCATGGATATTTCAACCCTAATTATTTTGGAGAAGCAGCCTACTTTTCATAGTGTTCTAGAGGCAAACTGGAGAAGGCTATACTGTATGTAATAAAATGTGACCTTAAAATTCAGTGTTGTGGAACTTCTCAGGTCTGGAGGCAGATGCTCTCCTTTCTAGGCATCTACAGCTTCCATTTAACGTGATGGCAGAGTTGTGGGATATGACACCTTAAATTCATCATTTGCTCGGGGCTGTCTTGACTGTAAGGAGGAAGAAAATGTTTCTGATTTAATTTATTTTAATTAAAACATACAGCGTTTTCCTGTTGGACACCGCTTAGGGGCTTGGAGTGTTACTAATAATATAAGTAGGCGTTAATTTGTGGGCATAGTTCAGGAAAGGTCACAATAAGCCTATCATACAGTCAGTTTATCAAGTTTATCTGTAATGTAAAATTTACTTATAGAGAGGTGATCTCTGTAACTGTATGCATCAGATAACACACCTACACACCACTTAAATATGTTAGCACCATCTGAATTCTTGATGATTTTTTTTAAGTATGAGTAAGTGTTTCAGTGACTCACATATAAAAGATTTGGGTGAACCAAACAGCTCAGCCGGGGGAGAACTGAGTAGGAAGCGGCCTGATTACCATGGGGACAGAACGAGAGCAGATGTGGCAGTGAAGGCAGAGCGATACTGAGCTGTGCTACAGCTCTCCAGCAATATCAAAATACTGTTTTAAGGCATTTATGGGGCATACTAAAGCAAGTAATTACTTGCCTTGTCAAGATACTTCTCATTTTTATCTATTGTTGCCTGCTTAGGTATTACCTTCCTTTACAATGATTTGTGATTTTCAGCTGTGGAATTCTTTCTTCTAACTGAAAAATTTTTACAGTTTTCCTGTATTGTGGGTTGACACTCTGTTCTTCTGGATTTCAGATCTAATGAAAAGTCCGCAAGAGGTATTTTCTAATCTTTCTGGAGAAATTTGTCTCCCCAAGGGTCACATTTTTCTAAGAAGCTGTAATGTTTTCTTTTGAAAAATGTTTTCCGATTTGAAATAAATGTTTTAGATTACAGTATGTTACAGAGGGTACAGCTACTATGGATAAATAGAGTTTTAGATCTGAAGTTAATTTTTCATAAGTTTTTTTTTAATGTGTTTTTTTCATGAGCTTAAATCTTTGGTATTTTTAAGCAATGCAGGTTTCTGTAACATCTTGACATTTGAGACCATGGATGTTTTTAAAATTGGTCAGTTTTAGAGCAGATTCAAAGCATCAAGGGATTTCATTAAAAGCATTCAAGAGGTCATCTTTTCAAAGAGTTAGATGCTAAAGTTCCCCTGGATACAATATTTGTTGTAAAGCTGTGGTTTGTTACAAAGCCTGAAAATTGGAGTTTAGTCTTAGTAAAATATTTTGTTTCATATTCCGCCAAAAATACAACAAGCTACTACTAAATTATGACAGCTGCAGCATTACTATATGTCATCATTAAAAGAGACTATAGTCCTTATTTTCAGTCTGCTTCGCAGATTTGTACAGGGACAGGGAGATAGGCTCTACTGTATAAGAAAAGTCCAGAACATAATGGTTGTTAATACTGTTCTACAAATAAGATCTGACGAGTTTGAAAGTATCGTGATATATTTATGCATTGGAAAAATATCACCTTGATTACTTATTTGGATGCTAATAATACCATTTAGTGTGTGGTTTTTTATATTAAGATCTGAAATGTGGCGAAATTAATTAAAAGAAGCCGGAGGGTTCTAATTTTCCCAAGGAATTCTATGACTCTCTTTTACTGGCATCTCTTAAATGCTGTTTCTTAAAACAGATCACAGCATGTGCAATGTTCATGCAGTGCCACACCCCAAGGGTGCTGTAAGGCATAAACCCAAAAGGTTACTTTAAAGGAATATAGCAATAACAAGTATTGTTGCAGTGCTTATCTGTGTGACAAATACAAAATCCTTTTCTCCTCATTTGACAGACAGAGGTTAGAATATTTAAATGGAGAACGGATGCTGCAAAATAAGCTTGCAAGAAAACTCACAAAGGATCTGTGCATTATCAAAAGTTTCCAACTTGTCGCTAGCCAAGGTATGAAAGAGCGCTGCTGAGTCGTAAGAGTCAATAATACACTCCAGATTGCTGGAAGGGACTAAGCATTTGAGGTTTTTATCAGACTTATCTTTTGTGAATTTGCTTACACCTATCTATCTGTTTTCTCAGCCTGTGGCTATTTGACAAATTTGAAGATTCTCCTACCTTCCTTTTATCACCAAATCCTAGGAGCTGCTGATAGTCAGGGTCAGAAGGTTAGTACTTTGTGCTTAGTCTAGAGAAAGCTGTTTTCTCTTGTGCTTTCAGAACCTTCCAAGGGACAGGATTTTTAGTACGGAACTACAAATTCAGTATACGATTTTTCACAATGTTCATTTACTTGTGTTCATTTCTTTACAAAACATTTTAAAAAATGGAGTAAGAAGGTGCACATGGATCTAGTAGTGTCCCAACTGACATGCTGAGATTCTCTATTGATGCTGGGAAATGTGACTTCCAGTTCTGGAGAAGACAATTCCTAAATTGTTCTTTTGCCTGTAAGTTTTGAATTTTATTTGCTTCCCATCTCTGGAGACAAAGTATGAACCTCACCTCACAGGACTGAACAGCCCTATGAAATTGATAGTACCTTTTCTCATCCTGGAACATATGCAGATTTTATTCCTATGTTTTAAATGTTATTTTACAGAATAAAAAGTTATAGTACAAGGAAACCTCAGACTACACTCTGTGGAAACTAACCCAAGTTTTGCGTCTATATTGTGTTTCTGATCTATATACCATTCAAAACATTTGGTATCACATGTTCTTCATTTCAGTTCTTGCTGATCTTTTTAACTGTACTGGTGCTGTTTGTGCCATATGGTTATATGTGGTGCTGCAATGTCACTGCCCCATTCTTAAATGAAATAATGCATTAAACCAATACCAAGCAAATATAGAAAACTTAATTGCTAATCCAGAAAGGAAAATATTAAATAATTTATGGTCTATAATCCTTCTTAGCCAAGATAACTGGTCTAAATGCTGATGCAATTTACAACAGTTTGGCCATTTTCCTGTAGAGTTACTTCCTGTTTATACCAATAAAACTGAAATAATATCTGTTTAGAGATTTTAAGGCAAGTTTTAAGGCATGTTTTACCCACAATAAAACTACAGGGATAGATTATGTATGTAGTCATGTTTTTAGAAAATTTTCTTTATTTGAAATATCTTTATTCTGTATATCTACAGAACATTAATAGGTGGAAATATAGTATTAAACACATGCTTCCAGCAAAATAAAAGAGTGGAGAGAATTTGCAGCTTTTAACATTTGCCCCTAGCAAATATGTTCTTAGTTGCAGGTATAATCTGTATTAACCTGTGTTACCTGCATTAACATTGCATGCGAGTTCACCTTTGTTGATGTCTGAGAGTACACACAAGAAGAGATCAATTCCAAATGCCTTGACTGGGAAGGCAAAAGCTTCAATGGCAGTTTATGCTTCATTAGATACCAGAGAATGCCCATGGAAGCAACTCATATAGGGGATGAATTTTCTGATGGCTATTTCAAGATACCTTACCTTTGGATTAAATACAGAGAAGGCAGGCAAGAGTCCTGGTACACAAGAAGTTACTGAATGTGTGAACAGATGATTGTAAACAATCCAATTTATTAATTTTAATAACTTACTTACTGTTGCCCTGAGAGTTGTTTAAGCTGAATGATCTGCCGTGCTTTTACAGCAGAGAAGAAACATACACATGTTACCACAGGTCACCTGATAAGGAGTTCCTTGCTGTCAGTGAGTTTGTTGTTTGCGTTTCTCTGTCCAAAGCCAACTTCCTCATTGCAGAACTCTTGCCTTCCCTGGAACTGGATAGACTAGCCTGAATTTGAAGCACTTCCAAACCTGTGCAATGGAGTTTTTTGTTAAGGAATAACAACAAGGAAGAAAAAGAATAAAAAATAAGCAAAATCTTCAAATTAGTTATACTGCAGATCTAACCATAGAGATATAAAATATGTCTTATGCTATAGTATCTGGAGCTCAGATAGATAGACCTATACCAGTATAAATTTACTATCTCAGGTTATGCTGGCAATAGCAGTAAGACAGATCTTGGCCCATCATAGTCAGTGGTGTGGTTGCTGAGCAGCTCAGAAAGGCACCGCAGCCTCAACTTTAAAGCTGACAGAGATACACAAAACCATCACTGCTTCAGTGCAAATGTACCTTTACTGTCCCTGCGGGATAGGTGGTGCTCTGACAGTGGGTGTATGCCAGTTTTCTGTATTTGATTTCCAGTTGGTTCAGCATTGTGGGCTTGTTTGCAAGGTATTCAAAGCACCTCCTACAAATATATCAGTGACCTGGCACTTGATTATTTTGAATGTAGGTGTGCTCCGGAGGTTGCAGTCTGCCATTTAGTATACATTTGATTCTGGGGAAGTGAAGGCATGCTTTCCAGTCTTTACTGGGAAGGGATCCATAGCATTCCCACTCATTTGCACAAGTCTCCAGCTTAACAGCACTCACTATTTGTCCTCTGAATGTTGCTACTCTAAGCCTGGATAGTCCTTCTAGTTGCCTGCTACAAAAACCATGACAGTCCGTGTTCTTGAGGTCTATGAGTCCTATGCTCTTGAGGTCTTTTGTTCTTAGCTGTCGTTCTTCAGAGAAGAAACTGAGAATAGTATCAGTTCAAGTGTATTGCTTCTCAGTACAGCATCTTATGTATTACCACTCCACGGATGTTATTCTTCCTTCTGCTGATATACTGAGAATTATTTCATAGCCTATACTTTATATGTCAGTTTGACTTTACCTAGTAGTCAAAATAGGTTAACAGATGATGTAGATGCCATACTGACACTTCCCCAACCAAAATATTCATATATTGAAGTACTTCTCAGGAGGCAGGCTGCAAAGCAAGTAGGCTTCATACTAGGCGTCATGATCCAAACTGGAACATAAAAATTTTCATTTTAATTATTATGTTCATGACTGAGATGATAGAGCATGGTCATGTAGCAAAAGATATTGTAATTATTGAACAGTATATAATTTCAAAGCAGAAGTCTTTATACTTGCAGATGCATCTATCCAAACTCTGCCAATACCTGCAATTAATTTCTGCAATGCTTTTTTTTAAATGCAGAAATCTTGGTTATATTATGAATCAGTTTGCTGCAGCTAAGTCATATCAAATTATTAATTTGCTCTTTAAAAGTTGTGTGACAGACATTGCTTCTGTGGTTTCATTTTGAAATATATTAACTGGAAAGTAATTTCTTATCATATCTGCTCTGCTTTCATCTGAGTGTTGTTTCTTCTCAACTGAAAAACATATCTGTAATATGTGTTAATTTGTGTGCCAGAGTATACAGTTCTGCTTGAGGTTTCTGTCATTTTCAATTTCTGTTGCAGCAGTGTATTGTAGCCATAGATCTGAAAACATATATCCATTTCATAAGTCAGTTGTGTCCATCTGATGTTTCAGAGTCTCAGCTTTTCTTTACTGTATGAACTACTAAGAATTTTGTTCAAATCCTCATCATTCATTACCTTGGTAATTGTCATCTCCTCTTTGGCTTTAATACCATATACCTTGTTCCCTCAGTGACATTCAAAATGTAGCTGTTTAGATCACCTTCAAAGTTATTATTAGTGTAGCCTACCTAGTTGCTATCCTTCCTCCAGTATCAAATGCAAGTTATTGTTTTATTGAGGCTCGGTAAGACTCCATTCTTGATAATCATGACCCCCCCGCCACATGAAATCTGATTGTTTTATAGGTAAATTTATATTTCTGCTCCAAGAATTTTAGAGTGTAGAGGCCTATTAATCATCCAGTGCAGTTTTTGCAGAAAATCTGCAAAGACTGGTTGCTAATATTTTTTTCATTACATAAGTTGGAAGAAAGATTGAAATAATATCTTTTGAAATCTCTCCTCAAATATATTTCACCTAGATTAAAATGAAACCTTTGAGTAAATGTGCAAGCATATTATCCTGGAGTGGTACCGAGGGAAACTGTGTAAAGCGTTTGTGTGAGACAGACCCTAGAGTGGATAGTTCAGGATGTTACTAATGGACAATAGTCCAGATCATTGCTTCTTATGTGCCTGTGGTAAATGTGACTGAAAAGAATTTCTTTCTGAGTGGTCAGTGAGGTTTTTAGGAAGAAAATATGGATCTCATCTCTTAAGCTGGGATTCATCTCACCTAACTTCAGATTTCTCACAGTTAGATGTCTATGTGTAAGTTATTTGCTGTAGATATCCCATATGGTGAAACAGATGATCTATTTTGTTTTCTCCATTGATGAAAAGGGAGACCAGGATGCATAGATTTAGATGTCTTAACTTTCAGATGCCTAAATTAGGAACAGAATGAAGCAGCATAGGTCACATGCAGCCTTAATGACATGAACATAACGACATTTCTTAATGGAAAATAGAAGGTGAGGCAAAGTAAATGTGGAGACTGAACTCTATTCTGCTTTAGTGGACATGTTGCACCAAATATATTGGTGAAGAGGTGCTTGACTCTTGCTTTTCAGACTCTGCCAATCGTGGGTCAGTCACAGTTGGGAACCTCACAGGCAGTAATTCTGTCTTAGCCATTTCACTTGGCCATTAGGGAAGGATAAGAGAAGCCTTAGAGATGCTCTGTATTCAATGGCTTGAAGTTCCAAGGGACAAGTGAAAGTAATGGTCTGTCAATCACTTCTTTTTCGTCAAAACCTTCCTGGAAAACCCAGCTGTGGGAGCTGGGATGATGGTGCAAAATTACAGCTGTCCTCCTGGGAATCCTCAGGTTAGCAGACCTGCTGTATCACCCACGTGGCAGAAAGCAAAGCAGAACAGGTCAGATGGTCACATCCTTCTTTGTTAAGAGTTTCCATGATGAATTTTAGGAGAAAAAGGTAATTGCATTTTTTCCAAGAAATTCCATGCGAACTGTGCAGACTGTAGTAACTAAATGTGTGATAATGACCCAGTGTCCATATTTCATAATTTAGTTATGCATTTAAACTGTTATGTTAGAGCTTCTTTTTTTGCCATGATTGTTTCAATGAGCCCAGTATTAATGTACTCCAGATTCTGTTTCTTTAGAAGAGTAACAGATGTTCACAGTTTGGTGCAATTTTCAGATGAGCAATGCTGTTTATAATAAATTTTCCTGAGACCACCCAACTCATTTCACTTGTAACTTGAACTATGTCCAAGTGTTGATCTCAGGAGATGTAAAAGAGATGTAATAATTCTGTGCCCCACCCAGTTCAAAAGACATGACTTAGTATAGACGGAATTTAAATATCTATACTTCCAATCAACATAGAAAGTCAAAGTTTTATCTTGCGTGCCATGAAAAATGGAGGTGGAAATGGCAACATTCTTACTTTCATTCGTCAAGTATTCCTAGGATCTGAAGATGTATATTGACAAGGTCTGAATGAAATAGAATTAAAACACAAAGATGAAAAGGTGAAAAAGCACAGCGTAGCAAGTAAAACCAAGGAAAGTGACATTTATCCTGGAAAATGCAGATTTATTAAACACAGGTAAAAATCAGAAATGCAGTATTATATATAGCTTGCGATGCGACAAAATGCATCATATCTTGTTAGAAACAGCTGCAATAAATTCTGTGCTGCACTAAGCACAGTGCACCCCAAACACAGTGGGATTTTGATATGTCTCTATCTGGGACATTATATTTAGTGTCAAACATTTAACAGCAAAAATAGCGTTGATAGGGTTTAGGGATGTTAGAAAGCAAGTATTGAGGAACTTCGGGAGACAGAAAATGAACCTTTAATTCATGTCTCTGCATTTATAAGAAGTCCTAGAAACTCAATTGTATCAGTTTTTTCAAGGTATGGAACAACTCCAAAAGGAAAAAAGAGGCTCTGAATACTTGAGGCCATGAAAGTTAAACAAACAGTTCTGAATTGACAGTAATTGTTACTGAATGAAACAGTACCAATTTTTTTTTCTTTCCTGACATTTATTGCACTTTATACTTAATATTTAGTGCAGTGTTATTATAGTGTGCACGTTATCTATGTGAATATTATGATTACGGTAATGTGACATCGTGGTATTGAGTCTTGCTGTTTGGCAGGTATGTATTTTACAATGTGAGTTAATTGATGAGCATAGAGTTATAGTTATAAATGGCATTAAAATCAGTGATCTGAAATATTTTTTTGCAATAAAATTACTCTAGTGCACGATGCAAGTAATTTTCTTTACATTTCTTGAAAGCATCTTGGGTGGAGGGTTCTCAGCTGCATTTTTATATGTGGTTTTTCGGCACAGTGAATACTCAGCCCTGTCCTCTAACAGAGATCATTCTCCAGTCAGAACTCGAGGATTTTCATAATTGTGTGCAGTTGTGTCACAACAGCCAATGTGTGAATAAGCGGATTGACAGGATGCTCTGATCGCTCGGCTCTCAATGGCTTTTGTGTTTGCTTAACTGCTTGCCAGCAATGAAGATGCGATTTCAGCATCATCCTTTCAGCTGGAGCCAGAAATACCAAATGCAAAGGAAACTGCTGCTGTGAAGACCGCCGAGATTTTTTTAAAGTTAAAAATAAATAAATTCATTAATCATTGCACCTCACTGTTGGGGTTTTTTTTCTCTCTTGTTTTAAACTAGCAACTAAGGGCAAACTGCCCCTTCGGTAATTCCTGTGTGTTGGTTGTTAACTGGAATTCCAGTCTTTCTTATTTGGAATTGAAAAAAAAATGTCACCACATTGGTTATACATACCATGATAGATATTAGAAACTATCTGCCTTTTATAGTCTTAACCTGAATATGTTCCTGACTTTTGAAGAGTGACCTGTCTTGCTCTACAGCAAAAAGTTTATGCTTTTAAGCCTGAACGTAAAATCTTCTCTATTTCCACTTTTTATTTAGTTTAAAAAAAATATTATAGGAATCAGTTGCTTGCTTTGTTTTTTTTTTCTTCCTGTTTTCTTTACAAGAACAAGAGAAATGTTGAAACTTATATTAGAAAATATATGGGATGCAACTTTCATTCCTGGTCTAGCTCTGTTTCCCAGGAAACAAAGCAGAGCAGCATGAAAAGGATCTAAAGCTCCTAGATCCGGTGGAGAAAAAGTGAGGGCAGATCTAAAATGTGTCTTTCAAGGCAGTGACTACCAAGGACCTCTTAACAAAGCTGTGGTGTGAGAGTTTTTTGTGGAGTGGAGTCTGAGTAAAAGGGGAGCCTTTTGGTGGGTCTGCAGCATGCAAATCTGGAGAAATTGTCTTCTGGGCAATTCTGCAACCTTTACCTACAGTTACTCGGGAAGGCTGTATTAATTTAGACAACCCATTCCCATGGGGACCGCGAATAGTTCCTGGGGATGTCAGATTGCTTGTGATCGGCTGGCTGCAAAGGTGCCTTGGAGGTTCTTGGACTTTTGCCACCTGGGCTGTGAGCGTGGGCAGATGCGGTTTCCGTCTGCACAGGCGTGCGGCTGGGACCATGCCGCTGGTGTTGCTTTTTGACGGGAAGAAGAGGAGCAATAAACCCCTTAGCCCAGTAAATCCTCACCTACCTTCGAAGTCCTGCTGTCCCATTGTTTATTCATGGAAAAACATCTGACTTCAGAGCACTGACTTTACGAAATAAAAGCAAAGTATTCAAGTACTGCATTTTTGTCAGTTGTTTGTAATGATAAAGCTTCCTGATGCGTTACTAGTAAACTGCAGTGTCACGTTGTGGTGCTGCAGCTATTACTAAAATAGGACTAACAGTGTCTTCCTACAGGTAAGGCGATTAGATTAGCACGTGCACCAGTTTGGCAAGAAAACCATATTAACTATACTTAGTTCTGGTCTTGCTTTGTTTGGAAAGTTCATATAGCTTGGCCATGACTGTATATTTTTTAATTTGCTACCTTCTTTAAGGCCTTGTTGTCATCCTTTAAAAGTAGGGCTTCTGTATGTCTCCCTATGTGATCTTAACTCTGTGTGCTGCTGATCATGAATTCCAACTAGAGCTGGTTGAGACTTTTCTATCAGAATGAATTTCAACTAGAAATGTCTGTGAAACAAATTTATCAAAAAAAGTTGTTTTACTGATTTTAAAAAAAAAATACCTTTTCTAATAGGAAAATGAAAGCATACTATTATGTTGTGTTTAGTTTGACCTAATTGGCAGTATTTTATTTTATGGAATTGACCTCAAGGATTCTATCTTTGAGTTAGTTGAAAAGGCAAACCTAAAATTCTTGAAACTGTACGGCACACTGAAACTATTCTTGATAACAAGTGATAATTTTTCAAAACTCCCCCACCCCAAAAAAAATACTGAGTGAATGTCTTCAAAAATAGCTGAGTTCTCTGTGTGAGTGACAGATGTGAACATATTTTGCCCGTGTTTCTAAAGACTGTTGCAAAAAAAGAAAGTGCTTACAGGTGTTTGGTCAAGTGTTGAGATCCTCCTGTCTTCCTGTTGTGAAAGGGACAAGTACATTACTCAACATTTGTCATATTAAGAAATAGCAAGCAAGGGAACATTATTTATTTTAAAAAGAAAGAGGCAACTTTTTCTAGTTCAGTAAAGCCTGGAGCTTGACATTAGCTTAAATACAACCAGGAGACGACAGAAGCCACGGGAACAAGTGAGAGTGTGGTTTTGTCATACACCAATACTAACCAGCATTAGAAAATATTGATTACCAAGACTCTGAAAGATCCAAAAAAAGTTGACATGTTTATACTTCTGTTTTATACAGTTACATTCAATTACAAAGTTTTGTCTTTCTTCTTTCAGAACGATCAGTCTATGCAAGAGATGCAGATAATGGGAGGAGATGATCTTTCAAAGCTGACGGGGAAGGTTTGTTAATTTTAAATTTAAGAAAATACATCCGCTGAAAACACTTGAGAAAAGCTGTATAATTTTGCACATGGACTGTCACATACTAATATTGGAATCAAAGAAAGTTATTAATCTCTATTAAATCACTGTAATGCCATTGCTTTCAGATTGCAGCTGCCCCAAAAGGTCAGAATGTTGCCCCTCCATCCTAGTGTAGGGGTTTCCCAATAGTGATGTACATACCATCAGTGAGATTGTGGGCAAAATTTGTACTGGAATGCTTCCCCTGAGCTTGTTTATGTCGTGGAACCTTGTTTTTTCTGCCCTCATTGGGTGCATGCAAGCAGATTGCATGTTGAGTATCCCTGTTGAATTCAGCATATGAGGAGTTTAATACAGTTTTGCCTACTGTACAAAGTTCAGTTATGGAACTTTTCACTCAGATAATCAGATGGGATTTTTTTTTTATTGCAACGTCAGGCTGGCCGTATGACTGAATTTGCTTTGTACTACTCTTGAACATAGTGGTAATGAGAGAGAGTGGTTTGGGTCAGTGAAAAGGCTATTTTCATCCAGCCATGGTAATACAAAGCAGTACTTTGAAGAGGAAGGAAAGCTGATTTCATTAGGCAAATGGTCTGTGTGGAAAATGGTCAGAAATGGATTCTTTACTTATGCATTAAGGCAACATAATACTTATCTTGTTATTGGTACTGTACATGCAGTTACTCTTTTATTACCTGGCACTAAATAATAGCAGTTTCTTCAAAGCACTCAAACGTAGCACTAGCAAACTCATTTGTTTTGTTGTACTATAGCACACAAAAAAAAGAAGACAAACTTAACTTTAAATATTGCATTAATATTAAATAGGTTTTGATGTAACCAGAACTTAAATGAAAAAAAAAAATGCTGTTACCCTCAGAATATTTTAGTGATACATATGTCCTCAATTTGCACTTCTAAATATTCCTTCTGGGTGTTTGTTTCTAAATGATCGCTAGAGCATTAATCATGTTCTTGGAAAATATTAATTTGCTACTTTCTTATATTCAAACACTGGAGCTACCTGTTTTTCTATGATGACTTTGCATGTTTCTCTACCTCACAGGCAGAACTGGCAGGGCACCTATTCATCTTACCTAACCTATCTCTTTCCCAGATAGTCTAAACACTTTCTAAGCTTCCAAGCCCAGCTCCCCTTCCCCATCTTCCAATTCCAGATTTTCTCCATGAATGGTTCCAGTTCTTAATATCTTTTCCAGATATAATCTTTCTGGTATCATTTGAATTCACTGGGCCAAAACATTCTTTTCTTTTGCAGGACTTTTGTGTATTTGTGCGTGTCCACATGTGTATGAAAGATGGAAAATTTCACCCCAAGTAATTCTGCTCTTTCCAAAAATTAAGTAAATTGCTGTCTTATACTGAAAATCCTGGTGACCTTTTTCTTATTGGCATCACCCTCCTGTTCCCAGGGATGGAACAGGACATAAAATTTGGCTGTTGGGAGGCTAGGAGATACCTGAGGAGAAGCCTGAAGAGCAATGTAGTTTAAGATCGCTGGGTAAGGAGGCTGGGATCTTGGGTAGGCGGGAAGGGGCTGGTTTGGGAACAAAGGCACCTGCTGATGAGGAAGGGAGCCCAGATCTGGAAGCTGGGTGTGGAGAGGCTGAAGCGGAGCGGGAAGGGAGGGCTGGGACTGCTGGGGGAGCAGACTTGCTGAAGGCAAGGCATGTTTGGCCCTTGTTTGTATGTGTGGTTGTCTGTGACACAGCTGATGTATGAATAATTAAACAGCATTTTCACTATATCAAGTGAGAATGGGGTTTCCTTAAGACTTATTTTACTGATTGAAAAGCTTGAGCTCAAATATTCATACTTACACATCTAAAGTTGGATATATGAAGGAGTGGCCTTATGTCCATGGATGCCAACTCCTCCATCTGTTGTTGACTTAAGCAATTAGTGCAAGTATTCAGCACATTTTACTAATCAGTCATTTGCAGACTGATTCAGAGCCTCCTACAGTCAATGTAAATCTTTCCTTGAAGTGTTTTTTAGTACCTTAGTTTATCTGCTGCCTTTTAAAACTACTGGCTTTAGTAACCATTCTAAGTCACTGAGTGAATTAGTGGAATACTTACCAATAGAATTCAACTTCCCGGCTTTTAATTGAGCTGGGTGCTTCTTCTGCCTGTTTGCAGTACTTGTTAAGAAAAGATTGTAATTATATTGAAAAATTAGTGTGCCAGGTTAAGTCCCATTAACTTAGTGACTGTGGAAGGTGTTTTCAAAAATGCCAGCATGGGTTCAGAATGCAAGTTCCATTGAGTTTCTGTAAAGTTCAAAAGCATCAATAATGTAAACAGTTTTGAAATCTGCAGACGAAAGATTCTGAGATTTTTATCTTAAAGTGCTCCTCATTAAGTAATAATACCTGGAAGCTCAGCTAGCCTATAATCTTAGTGAACAACGAAGTAATTTTCCATGCATTACTTATTATTGGACAAAAAGATTACTGAGTATATTCATGAACATGCTGTTCTATAGCAATGTTTTTTCTGAGAAAGCTTAAAGAACGCAAGAAATTTTAAAAGCTAATTAAAAAGAGGCTGTTAAAAATAATAGCTCTTCAGAAGGAAGAATATCTCCTCTGTACTTCTCTACAATATGCTTTTGTTGATAAAAATATTATAAGCCTAGGAAAAATGTATAATGACCCAACCCACGAAAAAAAAAAATATTCTGAGAGAGAGGAGAGTTACTATATAGACCTAAACTGTTACCTGAAGAAAGTCATCCACAATTTGAAATTCTTCTTCTGTGAAGAAGGTCACAGAGGTAAGAATGAAGATTTCTGTGTCATGAATCATTAATAAAGGCACTTGAAAAATAAGTCCTGATATAACTTAAGACTCTAATGCTTTGTAACTATTCATTTCTATGCAGAAAAAATACAATTTCAAAATCTCTCATGATGTAAGTGGTGAACATAAAATCTCTCAGTAGCTGATTAGTTACATAGCTGCTTAGTTTTCAATTACTTTAAAACTGAAATGCTCATTTGGGTAAAAATTATCATTAATGTTTGTAAAGAGGAATAAATTTTGAAAATGGGGAGATAATGAATATCTGTCCAGAAAACTAGAGGCACTGTTTGAAAGCAAGATAGCTATGAAAATTTATGTAGATGAGGTGAAAGAACAAATAATAGAACCCTGTTTAGTGTTAATACTCTAACTATACTGTATAATACTGTAAAAATTTGTAACATATTTTACATTATTTTTGGCATTTAAACAAAGTAAATTTTAAAACATCTAGAAACTTCAGTAGATTCAGCTGTACCAGACTTGTGAGTTGTCACTGTCATTTACCTCTTATACCTGGACATGTGTATATTTTGTCCCACGATCTTTGGAGCTGGTTACATAGTCCGAAGTCTCTACTGACAGGAGCCATTCTGTATATTGCTCCATATGTAATGTGTCATAGAATCATAGAATTCCCTAGGTTGGAAGGGACCTTTCAGATCATCGAGTCCAACCATCAACCTAACTCTGACAAAAAACATCACTAAACCATATCTCTAAGCACTATGTCTGCCTGTCTTCTAAATACCTCCAGGGATGGTGCCTCAACCACTTCCCTGGGTAGCCTGTAGCCTTTTAAAAAAGTTCCTATACCACTGTGACTTATCTCCTTGTAAATGAGAGAAGTTAGACAAAATCATAAACTTAGAGTTTATATCATTTTGCAATTGCAATACTTACTACAGTTGTAGAATGTATTTGATGTCAAAATTAGATCCATGCATTTTTGTCATTATCACTATTTCTACATAACATAGAATATGAACAAAATCAATTATTCTTATTTGGTAGGTTAATAAGAACTTTTAATTAAAACAAAGTAGTTATGTAGTTAGTACGATACAATTATGGAGCCAGTGATTTCTGATATTCCGTCTGTCTGTGATATGGGTCAATGCTTACGTTCTTTAAGAAGGACTGTTCCCCTTGTTCATATTAAGTACATCTTGTTGACAGCCAGTGGTTTGGGCATTTTTGGAGAAGTGTAGAAGATAATAAATAATGATCAAGGAAAAAAAGAAAGCGAATGTCTTATATTCTCTCTGCACTTCATTGTTTTAGTTTGAGCACCCCATCACTACTACTCCGATGCTCTCCTAAAATAACTGATCAGCTCATATCAAAAAGAGGTTTCATTCACAGGAAGATATCCACCGTGCAACATTCCTCACTTCCTTCCTGCAGGATTTGTGCTATAAGATCTCCAGACTTCCTTTATAGGTCTCACCTAAATCAATTTATCCACTGTCTACCATTTTCTTGCCCCACTTGTCATATGGGAAGATGTTCCAGGAACATAATGCAATCTCACTTTCTTTTCTTATGCCTCTCATTTCTTCTTGTATTTTACTGAGCCATTTTCTCTGCATGTCATAGGTTCTAACAACAATTCTGAGACCTGTTTCTCTAGCATTCTCCTAAATATGTTAGCATTTCAGTATTTAATACAACATAAATGTGGCAACTGCATAACACAAACTTTTATTTTTTAGATTTAAAATACATATTATCTTCTCCTTCACCATTCCAAGTTTGTTTCTCATAATTCTGTTGGTTGTGTATTAATTTTTTTCAGCTTCAGTCTTCTCCACCTTAACTAATGTTGTGCTTTCTCTCCCTACATGCATTTCTTTCTGGGATAATGCCAATAAATTTGCAGAACAAAATAATGGCAATGGCATTCTCTTTAGAACATTATGTGCATGGGAGACTATTTACCGGACAGCAAAGGTATACAAAATCCACTATACACTTCTGCAATAGTCATGTACCCCACTCATCTCTACATCTTACTGTATTCCTATTAGACATGCTGCCTTGCCTTTTTCATCTTTTCAAGGTTGATTTTATGCGCCTTGAAGCATTCCACATCTTCAGTACCTCTACTTAACTGCCATCTTTCGTCACTTTTGTTGTTCTGTGTTTTTTCTTAATTAGATTTTATACTGTCTACTCTTCTGACAGTTGCCATCCTTAACTGCTTTTTGCGCAGCAAAAGACACTATTTTTTTCTTCCCTAAGGTCAATCACCTTTCTTTGCACTTCCTTCTTAGGTAATCTCTTCTCCTGTTCGTCATTTTCTTTTGTTCTTGTTGTTCTGGAGGAAGGAAAGTTGAAATAAAACATCTTAGCTTTCCTATCCTATTTTTCACATGGGCTCTGCTCACCCCCTGTCTTCCTGCTTCTACATCATACGTGTTCATAATTCTGTTGATTTTACCTGTGTCCAGAAGATCCTCTTCCAATTCCAGATGATCAGAAAATTATACTTTTTCCTTCAAGTCAGAGAACGGAGACAGTGATCCATTCCTGCATTACCTTTAGAGTGATTATGGTCATTTTCTCTACTTATGCACAACAAAAGCATGTTGTAAAGATGGCTGCGAGCAAACCACGTACATGTACAGCTTTCAACACAGTGCTCTCTAAGAACAAAACAGTGAGAACAAAAAACAAACCTGAGAGTCTATCATCATGCCCTTCATTATGTCCCCCATTCTGTTAACTCTTGGAGATACTGAACTAGTTTTACAGACTTTAAGTAGCTGGAGTCTGTGTATGTAGACTCTTAATGCACTAACCAAGTTGCTCCCATCAGCAACCGACGCTGACCAAACTCTCTAAAAACATAATGGTTTTGGTATATGATATCTATCCTTTCAGGAGTGCCATAAGATGTGGATCAGCCCAGCAGAAAAGATTAAAATCAGACATTCATGACCTTTTCTAGAACCCTGTAGAAAGCTCCTACTTAGATGTCTGGTTTCTCAAAAGTCTCTCATATTATGTTCATATAACAGTCAACTGTCATCATTGCTAAAATGATGAACCTAGTTTTCTCTTCTGAATTTGGATAGCTTTTTGCCTTTCGCTGTTGTGTTTTTTAATACCTTTGCCTACTAGATTGAGCAGCTTGCCATTATCGAATTTATATTGCCATATGGTTGCATATTTGCCTACCATCCAGTCATTACTTAGGCTTCTTTTAGATAAAGTAATACATTGGGAGCCTGCTCTAAGTGCTGGCGTTCTGTAAGATGTAAATGAGACACAGTTTGAACGTAGAATTAACAACAGGAAATTAATACCAGGCAATTGATAAAGTTGTAAGAAACAAAATTTCAAGCATGCAGATCCTTCTGTTAGTCTGAACAGAATCATCAAACTTCAAGCTAAGTACAGACTGAGAGAAACTGTTAATTTTAACCTCATGTGGTAATGAGTCAGTTCGGGAGAAAAAAGTGATTGCCCTATATGATCACCTGCCCTATGACCAAAGGGGCAGATAAAAATGTTAAGAATTCCTGTGAGCGAAAATAAGAGAGCAAATTATCAGCTGTGGAACACTGATAAATGAGTTGGAGGTCAGCTGCAGTGGAAGTTATAATGTGCCATAAAGCCAGTATTTTATTGGGTCCACGATTTCTAGTGCATACAGCAGTTCTGAATTTTTGTTCCCAGGCTCAGCTGTTGAAGGTATTTTGTGGTCTCTTTGAGGCTGTAGGCTGAAAGGTCAAAGTTCTTTTGAGAAAAATGTTCTCCCACTGGGAACTTCGCTGTTAATTAAATAAAAGCTATTACTTTCTGCTACAAACATTACTTCACTGTAAGGTGTTTTTTCCAGGTTTCAAATCATTCTGCACTTCTCAGTCTTAAGTTCTTTCTGTATTTGCTTTTTTTTTAACAGTTGTTTGCTTTGCTGTGTTGTTTTTGGGTTTTTTTTCCCAATGTATGTGCATTTTATGCTGAAACATTTAAGGAGAAAATACCCTCCGTGTACCTACCTGATTTTCTTGCTCTACAGACAAGGGCTGTGTTTGTCCTCTTAGCTGTAGTATTGCATTAAGTATGGTTGTTTCTTTGATTACTTAAGTAGAGTTTCTGCTTTCCAGGAAATACTCCCTCTTTCTAAATTTGCAACTTAGACTTTTACCTTGTTAAAATTTTACATTTTACATGAATTCAAAGACAGCCTTTTCCTCAAATGCCTATTCAATGCTAATTTCATAGCACTGTTATTTAATAGCAATTTCTCCTTTGAAATCAGTCTTCTAAATGGAACATAAAATCAAAATCTAGAAAAAATGGCTTTTCTTTTCCAGGAAGGTGAAAAATAGTTTCCATAGCACTTACTACTGTCAGACGGGAGGCATACATGATCTCATGACTCTGCTTGGTCTTGTTAGCTGACATTGTTCCATTTGTTACTGACCTGTCAGAAGGTAAACAATAGAAATGTATTGACTCAGTGCCGGAGTATTTTTCAGCTTATTACAAGTCAGAATTTTTCTTACGTGTCTTATAATAACAACCTATTTGCCATGTATAAACTCATGTGGCTTTGAAAAGCAGTAAACTACAGATATTCAATTTTTGCAGGTTTCTAGTCCATTATTAAAAATGTTAAAATTCACAGGTACATTAAAATTTAACATGAGAGACAAATACACATGGAATTCAGGGATTAGAAATTATTTCTTCTTCATTTTACATAGTACTAATATTGCCAAAAAATTCCTGCTTTTTCCAGAATTCCCAAGACATGCTGCTATGAACCATTTTTACTGCTGTCTAAAAAAGGATATGAGAGCACAAATTTTATATTTGTGTAGATCCAGTTTGCACCACAAATATTATTTCTGCTCAGTGCAAATGTCCATCTGCAGAGTCGCAGCTTGTATGCATCCTGATCACTCAAAACTGGAGAATTTTAAACTTCACAGCACCCCTTTGCATTTAAAAACACAGTTAAGAGTACAATTTCAGGGTTTAAAAACACAGAGTACAATTTTAGGGCCAGTGCTCTTTAATGTTTTTATAAATTATCTGGACACAGGCGTTGAATGTACATTAAGTAGGTTTGCAAATGACACTAAACCAAGAAGAGCTGTGGACTCCCTTGAGGGGTGAGAGGCCTTACAGAGATCAGGATAGGCTGGAGAGCTGGGCAATCACCAACCATATGAAATTTAACGAGAGCAAGTACTGGGTTTTCCCCCTGGGACAGGGTAATCCTGGTTATACATGCAAATTGGGGGATGAGAGGCTGGAGAGCAGCCCTGTGGAAAGAGATCTGCCAGTTTAAGTTGATGGCAAGTTGAATATGAGTCAACACTGTGTCCTGGCAGACAAAAGGGCCAACAGCATCCTGGGGTGCATCAAGCGCAGCATAGCTAGCTGGTCGAGGGAGGTGATTGTCCCACTCTACACTGCACTGGTGTGTCCTGTGTGCAGTTTTGGGCACCTCGGTGGTAAGAAGGACATCAAACTATTAGTGTCCAGAGGAGAGTGACCAAGATGGTGAAAGGTCTCAAGGGCAAGACTTATGAGGAGTGGCTGAGGTCACTTGGTCTGTTCAGCTGGGAGAAGAGAAGGCTGAGAAGTGCCCTCATGGCAGTCTACACCTTCCTCAAGGTGGGCAGTGGAGTGGGAGGTGCTGATCTCCTCTCTCTGGTGACCAGTGATAGGACATGAGGAAATGGAATGAAGCTGCGTCAGGGGGAGTTCAGATTGGACATTAGGAAATGGTTCCTCCCTGGGAGGGTGGTCTGTTCTGGAACAGGCTCCTCAGGGAAGTGGTCAGGGCCCCAAGCCTGTCAGAGTTCAAGGAGCATCTGCACAATGCTCTTAGTCATATGGTTTAGTTTTAGGTGGTCCTGTGAAGAGCAGGGAGTTGGACTCCATGATCCTTATGTGTCCCTTCCAACTTGAGATATTCTGTAATTCTACGATTCTGTATTGCACCAGCCTACTTCCTGCCAGCTACCAGCTATAAACAGCTGTAAATACAGGATGAATCACAGCCATACACATATCTGTCAGCTCCCAACCATCCCTCTGATCCATCAGCGATGAAAGCTGCTGATTCTCTTGCAACGACTCAGTAGAAAGGTGTTTAAGTCTCTGAGAGTTGAGCCACCACCCCTTCTTTATTTGAACTATATAAGAAGTCTTTCCAGGACATACTTTAAAAAACTGACTGTTCTCTGTGTCTCACTATACGATATATTAGCACAATTATTAGTTTTCTGGACGTACTTCGCAGATTGTATTGGTGAAGATGGGCCTACTCAGAAATTAAGCCATCTTCGGTCTAGTTAACATGTCAGTAAATATTGCTATTTCCTGTTCTCCAAGCTCCAAAAATAGAGAGAAAATATCAAATGCATGCCAGAAGGCCGGATTACTTTTCTTTTCATGTGGTTTCCTCCTCTGCAATTGCCTCAGATATATCTGAAAGGACAAAACTGTCTTGATATATGTGGTACAGGAGCTTCAAACACATATACTTGAAAAAAGATCTTTTCTTCAGCGTCCAGCTTTTGTCCAGCTATCAGTTACTGCTGCAGCACCACAAGGTGATGAATTTCACCAGTCTCCTGCCCACCAGCCCACAGGTGGATTTCATGATGAAGCTGAATAAGGTCTTTCTTGTAAATGTGACCTTTCACAATATGTGCTGGATGCAGCCAGCTATCCATGTAGGATGATGGTGACATTACTGATAATGTACCAATTTGTTGTACCCATTGCATTCTTCTTTTATCTTCTTCTATCCACCTGCTCAAGGATAAGCGAATCTATTTCAACCAGTTTCATTACACATCACCACTATCTAGTCTTGGATACTGTATATCAAACCATCTCTTGGCAGTTTGTTCCTCTGCTGCTCTGCTATGCCATCCCTTTTCTGGAACCCTTCACTCAGTAGCCTGCTCCAACAGGAGCAAGGTAGGGGACAGGCAGCAATACAGTCGTTCTGACAGCACATCATGTCATTTTGAAGGAGGTGGTTTCTGGTATACCAGAGGATGGCAAACTATTTTGAATGCCTTCAGTCATAAGCAAAAGTTAAGTAGGGTGACTTCAGTCACAGTATCAAAACAGGGATTAATCTATCACTCTCAATGATCAGGCTCCCTGCTTATTTATATGTACAAAATGTTTTCATATCTAAATATTTTATAGTGGCTTTTCCACTACAAAGTCCTTACATACAAGATTTCTCCAGAGCACAGAAAATCCTCATCTGTGTTTTGGAAATAATGAGAATGTGCATAATGCAAAACAGAATCTGTGTTTCCTGAGCTAGACAACTGCCTGATTAAAGGGACTTTCAAAGGACCAAATCTGCCAGTGTGTATCATTTGTAACTGTTGGACTCCTTGACTCTGAGGAGAAGAGGCAAGAGTAATAGAATGCTGGTCAGACAATTTCAGGGTCCAATATCCTTCCTTCTCAAGTTAGTCAATAAATATGAGATCTTGCACTTCAGCTGAAGTCATGTGCAGGTGACTATCACTCTTGTGGCCAGACAAACCCTTCAGGCATGTCTGGATCCATGGTAATCTTCTTTCCTTCATATGAGTCATTTGTGATAAGAAAATGTAGACAAGATTAAATTCCTATTAGACAGATGTACAACTGGTTGGAAAGCTGTTCTCAAGAAACAGTTAATTATGCTTCACTGTCAGACTGGATGCATTAAAATGTGTTCTCTGGGGACTATACAATATTTAATTCATGATTTAAAAGATAGAATTAGCATTTAATGCCAGTGATACTACCTGGAAAAATACTACAGGATATTATTATGATCTTAAGAAATTATTTCAAGAATTTGGTTCAAAGATTGACATACAATGACAATAAAGATGAATACTAACTTCTCTGTTTATATAGAAGTAATCTTTTGCATAAAGGCAAGTGAGGAAGACTGACTAAGCAACAGTTCTGAATGGGAGACGATATGCGGATCACTTAGGTGGGCACTTAGGTGAGACAACAGCATACCTTCATAAGAGACATAACTGTAATATAGAAACATATAGGAATATATAGAAAGGAGGAGTATTTATAAAGCATACAAAGTGGTTCTTTTATTCTTGATACTCAAAAAGGCTTCTCTTTGGTTTGGGACACCACAACTGGAGAAGGACTCTGACCAACTGGATAGGTTCCAGAGGAGACCAGAAGAATGGCCAGAAAGCTAGAAAATATTTGTGAGAAAATGTTGAATAAATAGGGGTTGTTTAATCCGAAGAAGAGGAAACAGGAAATACATCTGTCTTCAAATATAGAAGAAGTTAAAAAGAGAAGAAAATTGAGCTCTTTCTGTGTCCACTGCAAAACAAATTCAGGCCAAATAGCAACAGAGATTTTCTAACTGTATTTTGGCTCTTAGATGATGGCGCATTGAGACACATTGTCTGGGGAGGTTCTGAAGTCCTCAACATGGTCAAGAACAGATAAATCAGATATCTGTGAGGGATAGTTTTAAGCTGATTCTTTGGGCCAACAGAATAGTCTTGATGAACTTTCATGGTCTCCTCTGCCCCTTTTTCTATTAACGTCTATGATTTTTTTCTCACAAGTTCATTAGTAACTTAGAGCTCCTCTCTATTGATTTAATCCCAGTTCCATGGCCAGGGAGGCTGCTGTCCCCTCATTCTGTTTTATTTTATGATTTCCACTTATGAGTAAGCAAGAGAATCCCTATTGCTGCTCGTGATAGGATAGCTGGAACAGATGTGGTAGCAAAACCCCATATTTGTCTATCAACAGACTGTCCCAGGACTATGCTTTTCTCTCATCTGTCACAGCCCTGTGTGCACAAACAGGCCTTAATGGCCAAGACCTGTGTCACTTGGGGCCCCTACCCACACCTGCGGGCACAGGAGCCTCAGTTCATCTCCAGCCTGTGCTTTTCGTCTATGCCTGAGCTATGCTGAATGGGTACCTGTCTTCAGCTCAGCTACAGCCATGGATGTATGTTACTACAGACATTGATCCCGACCCCAGCTCACAGACTGACTTCCCAGTTTAACCTCGGACCTGTTTCATCACTGCGGTCCCTGCCTGGAGATCAGTGGGCCGTGTTTCATCATGTTTACTCTCCCTGGACCTGATCCCAACCTGTGGATTGACATCCCAGCTTGACCTCAGATCTGCTTCATCACCATGAACTCACCTGATGATGTTGCAGTCTTGGTTGAACAAGTCTCAGGTCTGCCCGCCCGCCTCGCTGGGGCACTGTGGGGCTGGTGAGGCCCCTGCACTGCCGGCTGTGTTATTGCCCTCAGCTCATGGCTACCCTTCACTCATGGAGCAACCAACCTTTGCTGCACCCTGACACAGTCTGCTAATGCAGGACCTTGCAGCCCTCTGCCTTGGCAGTTTTGGTACATCCCAACTCATGCCATAGCTGCTGGATAGGTCTTGTCACAAGAAGATCTATGCTTTTCCTTTGGTAGGAAAGTTCTTGGCAACAGTACGAAGAGTAGAAAGAGATGCACGAAACTGGCAGATGGGTCAGGATGCCAGGTCAGCCTCTCTCATCGGGTGCCACTCGCAGTCATCCTGGACTGCTTGCTAGTACTAAAGGAGTTAATTTCCATCTTTAGTTCTGGTGATGTTCTTTCCTTGTCAACTCTTCTGCTCTCTCACTATATTTACATATATCACCAGCTGTGCAAGTTCCCTGGGGGAGGGTTGAACCATTAGTCCCACACATAATCTTCAGGTGTCCACTGGCTGAATCAAGTGATTTGCTTATGCCTCAGACCCAGGTGTCCTGGGCTGGTCTTTGGAAGTGTTTTTCCTAGTTATGACTTCATCCAGGAAGGCAGATGAGAGCCAAACCCTTTTTGGATGCATATGGCTTCCTTCAAGAAGAATACCTGTCATAAGCTTCTCCTGAACATGCTTTTGGTGTCTTCATCTTATCTAGAGGACTGACATACTTCCGTTCTTTCTTGAAGGAATAAATTTCTAGAGGCAGGGTGTCTTCGGACTTCTGTTGTTGGGGCCTTTGAGTTTTTACCTCCACAGGACTAGGTCTTTCAGATCCAGAGTTGTTTGTGTCAGCAGCTGAGAGGTTGAAAGTCAGGAGTGCCAAGCAGGATAACCACCAGTGAAACCTGTTATGAAAACACCAAAAAGGAGCCACCCTCCAAGGTTAATACACATTCCACTGGAGCTCAGTCTAAATTAGTGGCTTTCTTGAGTGATATCTCCATTGCTGACACCTGCTGAACTACTGCTGGGAGTTTCCTCCACACCTTTACCATGTGTTTTGCCATTTCAGAAGCATCCAGGTATAATACAGTGTATGGTAACGTGTTTCTTCAGTGGTCAATGCATGAAGCATGCTATGGCTCCCTGCCAAGCACTGGAATTGTTAGGAGGAACTGCAGTATGAATATATATATGGATAATCTATATTAATATATTATTTCTGTTGTCAAGATTAAAAAAAAAAAATTTACATATCAGTTAATGAAACTGTCATGAGCACACTCCCGTCATACATTCCTTCTCCATGGTGTTTGAGTCTTTCTCAGAACTCTCAACCTTGGGATTCTCCGATGGCAAAGGAAGTTAGACAGCCTCCAGGTTACGGATGTAGCAAAGCCAACAAGACTGACAGAAAGAACATGGAATGTAAGCTAGGCTGGTGAATACTGCGAGGATATGAAACTGTCTGTCTCAAGGTTTTGCAGGACACACCAAGTGCACATGCATGTAAGATGTATACATAGAGACACAGATAGATTGATACAGGAATTTGTGAAATAACTTCCCTCTTGCTATTGCAGATTTCACCTCAGAAAGTAGATCTTAATGCAGGATTGTAAGAGTCCATCCTTTTGTACATGCATATGATAATGCCCACTAATAAATAGATTTTTATTTCTTCTAATAAGGACATTACTTATTATTGCTTTTAATAGAAGAAGAAAACTCACCTTAGTTATTGTGATTCCCGGAACTGTGATGCCGTAAGGCTTGACATCACTGCTCTTGACTGGACCGCTCCCCTTCTTTTCAAGTAATACTACTGGTTTCAGCAGCAGTATTTGAAAAGAAAGGGTGCTTTGAGAATGGGTGGTACAACTTGGCCTGTAATCCTTTCCTGTGAGGTTTGTGGGGGGAGAGGGGAGGGAGGAAGAGCATTTATTTCAGAGTAAGAATATTATTGCTGAAGTCTCATATTAACATTGGAAACAGTATTTTAGTGAACTATAGGGTACACTGTAGTACACAGCTAGACGCACTGGAATGAAGTGAGGCTCATGCCATTTGGATTTCTTCCATCCAATTTTATTTTCCAAAGCTACATCTGTTCTTGCATAACAAGAATAATCTAGAGATGAATAAAGTCGTAGCCCCTGACTCCAGGGCTTGCTCTTATGGCTGGCTCTTTTTCAGGGCACAGGAATCACAAAACTGCTTGTGTCCCACCGTGTTGTACATATGCACGTGGACCTACCTGTCTTCATTTCACTTCTTCAAACATTTGTTTCTCTTAGTCTGTGAATGTTGTGTAATTGTGTTCCTTTTTGTTTGTTTCTTTCAGAATGTTCTAATTGTGGAGGTAAGTTGGGTGCTTATGTCGCATTGTACTTAGATACAGTCCCATAGTCAAGGCGTGATTGTGTGCTCAGTTTCTAAAACCCGTCTGTGTTTACTCTTCTTTAGCTGGGAGGCGGTGAAGAGGGAGAGGGGTTGATTTGCTTAATAACCTCCCGGTCTTTTTGCAATTGCATGACGGATCAAACTACATTGCTGCCACTCTAATTGGTACTCTGCCTTGTGATACCCAGGAGTCTTCATTTCTGCGTCATTTGATTTGTTCTTTCTATGGTTTCACCAAGTCCTGTCCTGCAAGTTGTTCTGTTCCTTGGAGGGCAATGAATTAAATGCAACGATGCCCTGCACTTCTCAGCTGCATGACTTTGAAATAGTAGCATAGCCCTGCACATGCTTTACAACTTCAGGGTTGTTCACGCGCTGGTTGAGAATGTCGGTCATTCTCTCACGTCCCCGTGACTCCTGCTCCTTAGCATTGCATCCTGCAGTGTCCCCTGGGGAGGGCCCGTCACAGATATGTTGCTTATGGAAATCAACAGCATTCAATTGCAGAGGAAAATGTGTCACCTCACTGGTGCCGCAAATTCTCTCTTTGTTAATGTAGGTGATTCTCTTCTAAAATGTCGGAAAAGTAACTGGTATGGTTAGAAAGCATGTCAGGATCTGACTGGCATTTCAGGCCCAGTCTGCTTGTGTGGGAAGTAAGCTGGACGGTGTAATGAAGGGAAAGTATAAATGTTGGAATGTCTTTTCTAAGCAAAGGAGGGAAAAAAAGTCATCTGCCACAGAGATGGCTGGGTACCTGAATAGCTGTGAGGAGCTCCATACTTGCAAATGCTAACTGCTGTCAGGGAAATTAATAACGTCCGCAGCAAACTTTGTTAATGGTGGGATAGCTGGGAAGCAGAGACAAGGTGTGCTAATGAAAAATCCACACCCAGAGAGTTCAGGATCAACAGCTCCTCTCCAGGTCATGCTCGGTTTTGTAGCCAGGTATCTACTGATCTCATTCAGATCAGCTTGGGTGCAGCAGCTCTGGAGAATGTGCATTTGTATTGGACTAATAAAACAACAAAGAGGGCATATTTAACCCCGACATGGAGAGATGCTGACATACTGTAGTCTGAGCGTAATATGAAAAGTCTGATCCCTGCATCCTTGCAGTGCCCAGTGAGGTCATCTCCAGTCCCATGTTACATCCCAACTACTAGAAACATATCTATTTTCAAGACAGTCCTCTAACTGATTATTTTATGAGTATAAAGTGCTTGCTTGAAAGAGTGTGAGCTCAATTATAACCTTTTTTGGATGTGGCTTACAATACACTGGGAAAAATACCTCATTTCCACAAAATAAGAAGGTGGAACTGCTCAGTCATTGTCCTGATTTCCTCTTTTCAGCTTTCCTTTGTTTTTCACTTATTCTGTTTTTCATGTTTTGTAAGGATATTGTTGGAACTGGGAGGACTATGAAGGTTCTGCTTAATAATATAGAAAAATGCAAGCCAAAAATGATTAAAGTGGCAAGGTGAGTAAAACGATCACAAAACTTAGTAAAGAATTAGTCTAGCCCAGCATATTTTCCAGTGGTAGCTCGCATTCTGAGATCCTGCTTTAATTCGATGCTGCAGTATCGCACAGGGAGCTCCGCGGAGGAGCTGCCTGAGTCACGAAGAGGAGGGTGGAGGAAAGGGGAGGAAACGCTGTTGCGTTGTTCTGCAGTGGCAGTGACCCTTCAGCCATCTCAGGACTGGCACTGATGGACTTTGAGAGGGAACACACCCATCTCTTCCCTGCCATCAGGACGTTGGCAGGAGGAGAAGCAGAACAAGAACCCTGATTCACATGGCTCGGAAGTTTTTTGATAAAGGGAACAGTTTTAATGCATGTTATTCAGGTAAATACCTAGATTTACATGGAGTTTGTTTTGGTTTTGATTACAGTTTGTTGGTGAAAAGAACATCTCAGCCTGATGGGTACAGACCAGATTGTAAGTGTTATTGTGAAAATCCATACCTGACAGTACAAGAGGTTACCGTTACTCTACCACTTGCCTTTCATATCATTCTATGGACTGCTAGAAGCATTGTAAAATATTAATTGTCAATGGGACAATGGAATGCAATGGAAGGACATGTACAATTGTGGCTTGCAAAGCCTAACTTCCTTCTAGTCTGATGTTTTTTGCAGAGTGCTAACTTTATAGTGAAGTTATGAAAAGGTTTAATTTTATCCTTGAAAGGTGTTTATCTTCAGTTCTGACAAACTATATAGAAGAGAAAGACCATTTCTTCCTTTTCTTTCCTCGTTGCATTTCTTTGGAGGAGCTGCAGGATTCCATCTAAACATGAAAGGTGTTTTATTGTGGCCTGGTTATTCACAGGTTTTACATTTTTATAACAGAATAACACTCTTTATTTTTTTTTAAAAGTATTATTGTTTAAAGGGTAAACAGTAATAGTATAATTAAATCCCACCCCCCAAAAAGCAAAAGGTAAATTGGGCTTTTTAAACTTCCTCCCGCTGCTCTGTTTGTGTCACACCGGCACCACTTCTCTCTGAATTATTGGTACTTGTGCTATGATGAAGCCGTAAATGGAGCTAAACCAAGCTATTGCCATTCTAGACTTGTTAGAATAAATGATGTAATAACAGGTATGTGGCTAAATAGTGAAAAGAACAGATCCATCTAGTAGAGATCGACCAGTATTTGCTACTGAAGAAGGCTCTGGTCAGCTGAGCTGGGGAGGAGGGTAGAAGGAGAGTAGGCAGGTGAGTACCAGGAAGCAGCCCGAAGGGTCTTGATTTGGGATGTGGGAGAGAGGGAAACTTTATGAAGCAAAAGTTACTCCACATTGGGCACGGTTTTGGCGTGATAATCTGAACTGTGACCCAAACATTTTGTTGTACAACTTTTTTATACAGTGGTATTTTTAACCTTTAGAATTTAATCCAGTAAATTATATATTCAACTGGATACACTAATGTTAAACATATCAAAAATACAACAAAATTACTTCATGAAGGGTAGCTTAGTATTTTTATGTTGTAAAATGAAAAAGGTTTTATCCTCGTTTATTCATACTGTGATTAATTTTATAAAACATCAGAGATCACTCTTGTAAAAATCAGACAGTGCTGTGTCATTTGCTCACTTACCCAAATTTATGATTCCAAAGTGTCTGTTATCTACAATTTTTAACAACTGAATAAATTCCTTACTTGAATACCTGTAAAAATTTTTATGCTGACCTATTTTTGCATCCATAAGGTTGTGCTTGTCTCTAGATACCTAGTGAACAATTTGGAAAGAGTCTAACTTGTTTTATGTAGTGCTGATACTGCACAAACCTTCACACTCAAAAAAGATACGTGCCTATGCTTAGCTTGAGGTTTGTGAGTTGTAGGATTCGGCTACTCTGCATGCATTTATGCTATTAAGCATATGCCTGAGCCTTCATAAGGTTGGGGCTTTAAATTAAGAAGCATTTGACGTGTTTTGGTCGCATACTATGCAAAAGAATTTTTGCTTTTCTCAGAAGAAAGTATATAAATCTCTGAAAGTTACTTCAGAATTAAAATTGTACTTTTTTTTTTTTTTTTTTAAATCATTAATGTGATACCGGACAGTTGTCGTCACACATGTATACCAATGGAGTTTCCAAATGTAGGCAGAATTTTTTAGCTCTGATTTTGGCTTCCTTCCGCAACATATCTGTTGGGCACTGATAATGTACACAACTCTCCTACTCTCCACTGACTGCTCACATCCCTGTCACAGACCACTGTCTGAGGGGGAACTGGGTATAGGGCTACTGCTGACCTTCATGTCTCAAAGTCAAAAGTAGCATGACCTCAAGTGATTACGTGTATCTGTAGTTTGCTTGTCAGAGAACCAACACAGGAATTTAAGGGCTATATAATTGCCACTGATCTTGTATTGATGGTGTTTGTTATTTGTCTCAATACAGATTATGGATTTGAAATTCCAGATTTATTTGTGGTAGGTTATGCCTTAGACTACAACGAGCACTTCAGAGATCTAAATGTAAGTTTCTTTTAAAAATGGTTTTTAAAAAATCACTGTTTTGCTTTTCCAGGGTCTCGTAAATGTCCCATAATTTGCTTCCTCCCTGGGGCCTTAATGTCATGGTTGGGATCCTTTCAGTGAGTGTAGAACTCCCTGCAAAACCTCAAGTAATCCAAAGGAGTCAGAGCTGTGCCTGGTTCCTTCCCATCTCTTCCCCCTAAGAGCAGAAGTCATTCCTCTGCTACACTTCCATCTTCTGTGACCTAGGACTTCACAAGTCCACCATTCCCACTAAGCGCAGAGACAGCAGTAAAAAGTGACACACAGCTACAGTTCAGACAGGTTTGGACTTTTATTGCTCTGTTGCCTACCTCTTTTCTCAGCGAGATAATGATGGAATAAAGGTGCAAGCCTTGCCTTTGCTTCCTGTGGTACTCCCAGGGGTGGACCTCAAAGCTGGGAATTCCAAGTGGAAAAACTTGCTGTAGCTAGAAAGTGAAATCGGTATCCAATTGCAGGTCTCTGGAATGGAAGGGGTAATTACAAGATCACTAGATTGGTCAAGCGAAAGTATTTCTGAACGATGTATTAATAATTAATAATGTAATCAACTATACTGTTGCAATCAGTGTTATATTTTTTTCAGCACATATGTGTTATCAATGATCATGGCAAAGCAAAATACAGAGTCTGAAGCAGTAACATCCTCACCTGAAGATCTATAAGCTCAGTGAAGCAGCAATTTGACTACGCTCCCTCGAGCATCTCCCAGAAGAGCGGGTCAACTGACTCGTGTTTCTTTCAATTCAGTATAATAAGTTTACTCTCGAGATACTGATTAATATTTACAGAAGTGAGAGCTCTTATCTAAAATGTGAAGTAGAGGACTTTTAAAGTTATTAACTTTTTAAAGTATTAAAATTACTGAATAAGATGCCTTTTGACTAATAATTTGTCTGCCTCGAGTCTCATTGCGAATGCATCTTTTCTTCGTTCGGTCCGTCATCCTGCCCATTGCAATTCATGTACTTCACTCTGTTGCATGAGATCATTCAAAAGTGCCATTCCGTGTGTGAAGTTCACTCTACAGAATTTTACTGACTTCAGCATCCCTTTAGTCTTGGTCAGATACGCCGCTGCCAAATGGAAAACTTTATTTTGATTTAATTCCACAATTCAAAAGTTCCAGCTGAAGCTGTATGTTGTATGGTAATACATTTCTGGCACTTCACTACTGCCTTTTCCAAACAGAAGTTTTAACTCTCAGAACGTGCTGAATTAGAGTGCTGGCGCAAAACGAACCTTTGCAAGACACTGTTGATCTGAAATGGGAAGATGTCATGGTTTTGGTGTGTCATGTGGCCATAGAATCTAACCTGTTTAATGTGCCGAATTTTAATCAGGACAAAACAATGCCAGGCAGGTTTCAATTTCCACGTGGTATCCTTTTACTTCTGTAGGACACAAACAAGTAAAAAAATTAACACAGTGTTCTTCTGGGCGTATATTCTTAATTAAACCTCATTAAGCACAAAAGTTTAACGCTAGTCAGAAAATTATTCACTTATGATTTGATTTTTGTAGCATGTCTGAGTTGAGACTTTTTTGTCTCATTTGTTCTCTTTAAGAATACAGATCTGACCATGTTGGAGAAGAAAAAAAAATACGTAGGAAAACACAGAAAACCCGTTAACTCATGAATACGGTAGACTCTAGATATTCCCTCCTTCCCTTATACGTCGTGTTCGAGGAATTTTGTTAATTTACATGCTGTATTAAGTGTGAAAGATTTACTTCTGTACTGTATGTAACTGTCCTCAGCAACGTCCCGAGGGAAGGCAATGCAAAGGAAGCAGCTGTGTATCGATAGCTTTGCTCTGAGCTGTAAGAGGCAGATTGTTATTAGTTTCAGGTTCCTTTAAACTAATAAAGAAATATTAAGAACACTTGTTACATTGCACAGTTGGTTTTTTTCCTGCTTCACCATATTTCACACATCCCATAAAAGCTCTTCAAAAATATGTATTTAACTGGTAATCCAAACATAACTTATGTATGTGTCCTGTGGCTCATAAGCTATTGCTATTTGGATAAAATCCATGATGTTAATGGAATTAAGACGATCAAAGAATTATTTTGATTGCTAGCGAAATGCTTTAGCCCTCTCTTCTTTACTATTTTAACCTATATTTTTACAGATTTCTGTTGAAAAGCTTTCCCTCATAGAATAACTTTGTTTTAGAGAAGAAAGGATGCCCGTACAGCCCCTGGGAGAAGCTGGTGAAAAGAGTTTAATCTCTTTTTCTTTTATGAGAGTGTTAAAATTTTTCTTAATCCTTCTGATTTCTATGGATTTAGTAGTCTCGGCACCCTGCGTAGGCAGACAGGCTTAGGCTTAGGCTTAGTCCAAGGGATCCACTACGTTATTTCCTTTATTTCCTCACTTCTTAAAAAGTCACAATCCATTTGCCTTGCTATGATGATCAGCCTTCAGCAACAACAACAACAAATGGAGCAAGTGAATTAGCGTGAAATTAGTGTGAAAATCTGGAGTTCTGCAGATGCACATAATTTAGACTCTGTTAAAGTTGTTTCACTGGATGTTTCGGATTATTAAAATCTACATACTTAATAGAAAAGAACAAATTAATAGAAAAGATAAGAACTGGAGTGTTTCTTCAAATTAATTTTATCTTCTCCTGCCATCATAGTTTTAATATTGTGAAAAAGCACCATCCAGATTTCAGTAGTGAATTTGCACGTGCAGTTATACGGTGAATGAGAGGTGTTTTTCTCTTCTAATGTCATATTTCAGTTTTGTACCCTTATACATCTGAGCACGTCCAGACGTCTCGGTTGGCATCCACGTTACTCTTTGCTTGAAGCACTTCCATCTGAAAAATCAGTTTTCAATGACATTAATAATCAGATTCCAAAATATCATTAGTGTAACTGAGGAAACAGGTAGTTAGGCATTTATCTCTGATTAATATTGGGTCTAGTTTCTTCGACGTGCTCAGATAGTTTAAAAAAAATCCTATGTTTTTTCTGTAGCTGTCTCCTGGTTCAATAACAGTGTTGGTTCCATTCCTTTAACTAAAAGGCCACTAAACATTTCCTCAGATGTGGTTGCACCCCGTGGCCCACAAAGCAAGGTGGGCTTTTTAAAATGAGTTCAGCAACATCTGTTACTAAGAAGAGAGGACGTTCTTTACAATCCGGTGTTTCTCTGGCCGTCGTGTTTATGTATTTGGTGGGCGTCCGTTTTGATCTCAGTTTTTCTTCTCACGGGCTCTTAACCCTAGCATCCTTTCCCTACCTGTGCAATACAAATTAACAGGGGCAGTAACTTGGTTTAACGTTACATAAATGTTTAGCAGCCATCAGGTTTTAGACTTTATTCAGTTCATTCACGCTTACAGCTGGTCCAGTTCCAAAATATCTGAAAATGATTTTCTGGAAAGTAGGAAGAATAATTCCTGCAACTCGGTCAACTCAATATCATTTAGGATTTCATGTTACAAACTATAGATGTGGTCTGAATATCTAATAGTTTCTGCTTCAGAAATAGAATTTAAATAGTCTCAAAGGTCTGTAATGAAAATACTTTTTTCAATTCAATTAGCTGCTGCATTCTTGTACTTAGAGTTGAACAAAGTAGAAAATAGTGTCTGGTTTTTTGATTGCTTATTATTAGTGTTATATTTCCTGAACATATTATGTTAATCCTCAAAGTTTTATTAATAAATTTCTACAATGTACAATTCCAACATTTCCTTCCAAAATACAGTGTCAGCTGTGTGTGATATTCAGCTGCAGAACAGTTTCTGACCTGTGAAAGAGTCAAATCATCACAGTTGATACGCAGTAAAATGCTTAACTTGGAGATGTACTTAGGAGTCATCATTATTGCTCTGTGGTGAGAATAACATTTATTTCCATAAAAATATTGGAGTTTTAAATTTTAGTATTTCTTTATACTGGAGAAGATACAGGCCAAATCAGCCTCTCTGCATATGCTTGCATATTGATTTTCTCAGATAAAGCAGCAGTGAAAACCCCTATTGTAATCAAACTCGTTATACATGCAGCGCAATCGATTCTAGCTGCCCAGAAAATGTTTAATTTTCAGTTTCAGTTAAATATGAGAACCTCAAAAGAAAAACATTAGAGGGTAGCATAGCAAGGGCTAGAGGGGTCCTTCCCCTTTCGTAAAACCATCACATTTGGGAATGTTTTTCCCTTCTTTTACCTTTATAAATGTTTTCCAAAAACTCTGACAGTCTGCATGTAAAGATCGGAGATGAATGCAACATCTCAGCGTGCTGTGAGAGGTATCTCGAATTCTTTTTCCCCTTAGATTGGAGGGAGCAACTCACACATGTAAGTTCCTGGAGGTGTGTGTTACCTCAGTTCGGTCTCCCCAGAGGCGGCTGCGCTCCGCAGAGCGCACACACAAGGAACGAGGGGGAGTCAGCCCCTCTCGGCGCTTACTGCAGCCGGCCCCGCTTGAAACCTGGTAGGTGAGAGAAGCGGAGCGTCAGGCGCTTCACCCATCCTCTCCACAAAGTGGAAATAAAGCGGACGGAACGTAAAAACTTTCACCCTAATTTCACAGACCTTTCACAGTTACTCATTTAATGCTATATGCCTTCCCTGGGCAGTCAGCCACACGCAGCGACCTCCGTACCTCAACTAGGAGCGTTTGTACCAGCAGGGAACGACTGCTGTGTTTGCCAGGGGCATTGAGAGCAGCGAGGAGCACCGCGACAACACGTGGCCAGCTAGGAAAGACTGGTCACTAGCCATAAACTACACTGTGGGATTATTTTGCCGTGTTAGAAGGACAATTCTTTGTTAAGGAAGAGCAACATTCTGCACTTATCGTACATCATGAGAGGGGGAAAAAAAAGATAACCAAAGCAGAGAAGGGAGTGCTAACACTGGAGAAAGGCTGTCCTTTATTTTGCAGAAAAGATGGAGAACACCCAGTATTTTTTAGAAGGGGAAAAAGGGGACCTCAGTTCTGGGTGAGGCTCCGTAAGCCCCTTGAAGGTTGTCAGCTGTCGTTCAGATACTTATTTGTGCCGTCCTGAAGCCCCGGCTGACACCACCTTCCTTTCTGTCCATAAACCAGTGCTTGGCTTCTTTGTACCTTCACGGGAACACACATGCGTCCGCAGCTGAACTTTTCACGTTGTCAGCGGTTGTTTTGGAACACAAAGGGGGTTCCAAATCTGCAGAAACTTAATTAGTCAAATACTTTGCTGTCATGGCTTGTTCCTTCTGCCGCTGCACGGAGCAATGAACTACTGACAAACTACTGGAGTCTGCAGTACAGCAATTTATTTGTAATACTAAAAGAGAAAAAGATTTGGATACCGTTCAAAGGCTGACCTTTAGTTTGTTTCAGGAGTGGCATGAAAGATTTCCCTTTTTTCTGCACAAGAAAGAAACAAAAAAGACTTGTAGTATTGTGATCTACCAGTCTCTCTTAGACCTGCGTGACTGGGCCTCTGATAATGGTAAGAAAATCTCGTTTCTAAACATGACGCAAAATTTCATTACATTAAATCATTGCTACAAATGTTCCAAAATCCATCGGTCCTACTGTTAGTAAAGCTTTGTACACTTGTCAGCACTGTTAAGTCATGAGGTTATACAAGGGACAACTCTCTTGCTGGAAGATATATGTTATGCCTTCGTGGCTATTGAATTTGCATAGAAAAACACTGGGGTTCAGCTAAGATGTTTTGGAAGCAATGCCAGAAAACAGAGTTGTCTTGAAGCGCCTTTCCTCAGTACATTTTCCTAAGCTAGTAAAAGTATTAATCTCTTTTCTTCCGATCGCTTTTCTCCAGTTACAACTTATTTTTACGTTGTGTTTTATCCTGCTCTCTTTTAACCAGATTCTTGCCAGTCCCATGGTTTTTAATGACACTTAGAAATGTTTGGGTTTTTGCCAGGAAAGATAAGCGCTTGTTCTGAAACATTCTGGGGCAGATTTTCGAAGATTCTTAAGCATCCAAGAAAATTTTATGGGATTTCACCTGCTTGGGCAGGTGCCTAGCTGCCGCCTCCTGTGAGTATGAAAATATGTTTCTTGCCTAATCTGGATAGACTGGGAAAACACGCAATAATGGAAGTCAGAATGAAAACAGGAGGTACCAGAATAAAAGGGAGAGGCAAGCACAATTGTGTCATTCTTTGATGTGGGCATGAATATCTCTTTGTCTTTCTGAATCATGCAAGTATTGTTTAATTGATTTATTTGTTTGGGTTTTCATGTGAATTACTGTAGTAGTGTTTCTGCTTTTTCTTAGGAGATTTGGAATGAGGTGAGAGTGCTCAAAATTCAGCTTTTGGAAATAATAGTTCAGCATAAACACTAGCACAGAGAGACAAAAAGCAGACCAGATACAAAGGAATAGTCAGCAGTAGCCTGACCAGCAGAAGAGTCAAGGAGGGTGAAAAAAGATCTGTCACTGAAACCTTCGGCTGAGGAGTATTGACTGGAATGGATCCATCAGTGAGGACCCAGTAGAGGAAGGATATTTAAATCAATTAAATACGACCTGCTGAATGAGCGCGGAGATGGAAGGCTTTCTGCTGAGAGCCAGTTTGGTCCAGGGCCCTTTTGTGCCATATGGGAAAGAAAACCATCATAAACTGAAATGGTTTATCTTCCTCCAGAAGGCATTTCACATCATAACATGACGCTATTAATTGCATTCAAGCTTTTAACTACAAACACCCAATATAAGCTTCCGGTGTTATTTTGCCTAGGCTGTGTATGAGGCAGTCTCAGCTCTGTAAAGTCAATCTGAATCTCTCTGTGTCTTAAAATTTCATCAGCCACGTTAGACACCTACGTGACCCCATCTGAACAGATCTCAGCGTTGTTACCGACAGTCCCCTGCCTTATTTTCTGAGGTCTTTAGGTCTTCCCATCTCAGGCTTTACCCTATTCCTTAGATCTTTATTTCCATTTCTCCCAATTCCTCTTACCCCATGTCGGGCAGAAACCTATTTACAAGCTCAGCAGGTGCTGGGAGCGAGGTGAAGGATGATCTGGGGACGTGGCACAAATGTGGGTGAGTTTGCAGCCCTTAGCAGAAACAAACCCCACAAACCGCCGAGACACTCTACCGAGTGGCAGTTGCTGGTCTGTCATGAGAGAGTATAAGAAAAGAAGAAAATATTTAATTTAATGGGGAAAAATACCCTCTGATTTGTGCACGAAGGTACCAGAGTGGAGAAGCTAACTGGCTTGCGAGGCAGAGAGAGAGGACTCTGTGTGCCACCACCATCGCGCAACCTGGTTTCCTTGTCTCCTGGAGCTGAGGCAGCAGCTGTGGCTGGAGGAGGAATCTGGCTATTGAGACGCAAATCAGCACAACAAACATCCCACTTTGCTGCAGTATTTCTAGCTGCAGCACTCAGACAAGCGCAGAAGAGGGTTCATCCAGGCCAGCTCTGGCACGCAGTTGATTCTGTCAGGCCTCAGCCGTACCTTGCAGCAGCCTAGCCAAAATACGCCTCAAAACATTTTGATATTTTCCCCACACAGGTTGCAAATTGGAATCCAAAGTGTTTTCCTGATTGTGTTCCATTTATTTGTAGAAAAAAAGTCAAATATAAGAGCACATTCCCTGTGCAGAAGGGAAGAAGGAGGTCAAGGCACATCACGGCACTGCCCCAGGCTGATCTGAAGTCGTGGGTCGGGCACAGACTTACCGGGCTTATTTTCCACCCCTTAAACCGTGCTTAGACTGTCTCAACTTCAGCAGTCTCTGAGACATGTAAATTATTTTATGCAGAAGGACAACAGCATTTTGTGAAGTCAAAAATAGGTTGTGAAAACTGTATGTAAAGCTGCTCAAGAAGACGGACTGCGTGTTCCCTGTATCTGAATGGCAAACAAAGGCCACAGCACACGGGCCCCTTTCCTACAGGGCAACACAGACGGACGGAGCACAACTGCTCACACGCCCCGAGTTAAGCCCCTACCGAGTCTTAGCAAGATCGGAGCCACAGTTTTGAGTTAGTAGAGGTGTACACATGAAAACAGTGTCGTTTTCAGTGTACACAAGAAAACAGTGTAACTTTCAGTGGGGATGTTATTCCAAACGGTCCTTTAGCCTCCTTCAGTAGAATGGCATCGGCCTAAAAATAGGATTGCTTGTACTACTGTTAACTACTAGAATTTAAATTTTTTGGTACAACATTTAATACACTAGTAAATAGCATGGAAACGTGGCCATGCAGTTCTTGGTATGACTCACCAAACGTTCATCCCCCACTGTGGAGTCTGGGCTGTTGAGGTAAATCCTCACCACCTGAGGAGAGAAAGGCACGTCATAGCTGTTCTCAGCCGTCATTACGTAGACCTTCCAAAGTTCGTAACTAAACCTCCCATTTCTAGTAAGAAAAAAAAGAGTAGAATATAAAATCTTGTTTATGAATCATAACAGTCAGCATGGATCACAGCTGCTTTTCTCTGCTCTGTAGTTCATCTGATCATAAATGCCTGAGCTTTCTTCCTCGAGGCTCCTCCAGACCAAACCTGGTCTGCCTGAAGCCATAGTTTCACCCATGTCGCAACGCAGCCATTATCCTGACAGAGCAGGCAGAATCTCTGCATCTGCCACCTTAATTTGCAAAGAGAAACCCTTCCCCAGTCAAAGCACTAAACCATGTAAAATCATTAAAAGTTACATATTGCAGGAGCGGCCGCAAAGCATTAGGTATCAGCTAAGCCTGGGGGGTTGGACGTGGGTTGGACCAGGGCATTTTACCCTGCCGTTTTCGGAAGGGTTGGGAGGAGAAGAAGGACTATCGTAGTCTGGTTTACGCAGCAGCCCGAGTGCCTCGCCGCAAGTACGGTGCTCCCTCAGGACTCGGAGGCTCTTGGCAGAGCAGAGGCGGTGACATAGCTACCAGTGTCATCTCCAGCATCCTGCCGAGGTCTCCTGGTATTTTCCAAGATCAGCTCTCAATGTTGGAGCAGATGGGATCTCAGTTTAAAACTGTAAGAGGTAGGAGGTAGGTTTTCACTGAGAACAAGCTCTAAATAAAACATGTCCTAAAGTTAACTTCTTTAAACGTCCCTGCCCTTCTCCCGAGGGTTTGCGCTGCCCTCCCCGACTGCCAGTGCTATCTTTATTCAGCGTCTTTCCAGAACCAGTTTTTCTCATCCTCTGCTGGCTCTCGCTTTTGCCCCAGACTGCTCTAGAAATCTGTATTTTACAGTCCAAAAACACCATTCCTGAGTAACCATTCCCTTGTCATCCCGTGGCTCCAACTGAAATAATTAGGGGGGTGGGAAGTATTTTAAAAATCAAGGAAGCAGGTGATTTCCATGTGTAGGTTTAATCAGAATTAATAGTACCAAGACATGTGAAACACTAAGGCAACAAGGCCTGGCTAACGTCCTCTGCTGCTGCTGAAAGGAGCTGCTGCTTCTACGTCTTCAGACAGTTTTGATATACAGGGAAATGAAGTGTCCCAGTAGATAGTACTATATTTATCCATGACATAATTAATAGCTAACAGATAAAGAGCTGCAAACTCATAAACAATTATTTAAGAATTTAGGGTCTGGAGGGGGGTTGGCTTTTTTTTTTTTNCTGCCCTGACACACTTTGCAAAAGCCCTTTGCCAGCCTATTTTCAAAAGTCTTCTAATTAGTCGTTCCAGGGAAACAAGCGTTTGTGATTTGATCTTTTGTCCATAGGTTCATCTAAGGTGAAAATTCCTGGGAAGTTGCCATCACTCTTCTGAGTTAATTCAATGCAAAGCCATCGTACCAAAATTGCTCAAAAGTTAGTTTGAAAATATGCAATGAAGCATTCATATGTCACAGTCTGCATTAATTGCTTTGTGAAAGACAAAATGTAGGTCTTATTTATGTCTAGTATTCCTATAATAATGATTGTCAGCAGAAATGTGGACATAGAAAAACAGCTCAAAATAAAAATAAGCATTTTTATCCCTGTTTTTAATAAAGTCTAAAAGGTGTTTTTCTATTTGTCATATTCTGAGTTATTTTCCAGAGCTCTACCTGAACTTCTGCGTACAGCATTTTAAGTCCATCACAGGATCCCTGGCTGGTTGCCTATGGAGTGTACTTCATCAGCTTTACTTTATTTACTTTAGAAATTACAGTCCAGGGAACCCTCACGAGCCTGATTTTAACTAAGGACGCTCACTTTCCCTCCTTCCAACCAATGTATCTCAGAGGTGGCATCCAGATTGTTCATCCAAACGAAATTTCTTTTTTGCTCTTTGTGCTTTCCACAGCAGGTCCACTTGCCCTTTCCGCTACATCTTGTGCCTGCTGATGGCGCATCGCGGTGCTCCCATTTAACCGCTGAATAGGAATGCTGCGGGAAATGGTTTGGCTCCAGCGACATTTTATGCCGCAACAAGGCAGCCTTAAAGTGAGAACAACTGCCTTTAGAGGAATAGCCTTCATCATTTGAGCCCTTCTGGCCATCACAATAGCATAAAATATACTCTGGGCCTCATCTTAGTTCCTGGCCTGGATTTTGGTGGCAATGCCAGAGCTGGCCGAACCACAGCTATACCCTGCTTTTCACAGAGCCTGGCAAGGGGCACTTCCCTCAGCAACCCCAGCTTCGCTTTCCCCGACCCTCTGCTCCTGCACAAGCCTTTCCCGGTGCCAAGATGCCGTAACCCCTACCTTGTTCCCACCCTCGGTACCTGGGTCACACACAGGAGCAGCTGGAGGATCACAGCCCGATGCCTTGTGCTTCTCCGACTCATTTTACTATTTGCGACACCTGGGCAAACTTCTAGAAGTCCTGCTTCTGCTTTTAGGGTTCTTCCTTCACCTGTGTGCCAGCTCACTCCTCTTTGTCTCTAGAGATCTGTCAGTCTGTTCAAAAACAAGAACTTTTTTTTTTTTCCTGACAAAGCCAGATTCTTGGCACATTCTTCCAGCATTCCTTTAAACAGCCAGTCAGCAAACAACAGCGCAAACACTCGCCTGCCCTCTCATTGTCTCCTGACCCTGATTTATGAGAGGTCAGCGTGATAGATGTTTAAACTAACCACAGGCTCGGTTTATGCCAGGCCACTCCGTCTGAGCTTTCATGTCATGTTACAGTTCCTTTAAATTCCATTGCAATTAAAATCGAAAGCCACAGTTGTATGTTTTCAGCATCTCCCACCCAAAATATTGCATATTGCTTGAGGCCAGACTCTGCCCTTCTCCTTCTTTCTGGATATCATCTTCCCTTCTATTATTCATATTTTCAAATTGCTCTTGAAAAATGTGGAAGTTCATCTCATCGAGTGGACAGCCAAGTGTAGTGACATCCAAGAGCAAAGTGCTACTTTAGATAAGAGCGTTACAAGCTGGCCCTTTGCAGACATTTTTAAGCTGGCTTCCACAACACAAACACGTGATGTACGCAAGCATACGGTCTTAGATTTTCTGTTTCGAAAACCGAGAAGTTACAGCCCTGATTTTAGAGATACATAGCAGCTCTGCTTTCAAGCTATTAGGCAGTGTGCCACAACAAATGGAACCAAAGTGCTGTAGGAGCCGTAGTATCAATGGTTTTTCATGTCCAGCAGTGGCACTGCACATGGCAGGGTGTCCTATTTAGCAGTGGCACCTTGAGGGGACGCCCTGGTCACAGCACTGGCCGGTTGTGCTGGGGTTTAGCTGCTCAACCCCTTGCCCAATAGATCAACTGCCGGATCACACTCTGCTTGCTGCACCTCGGCCTCTTCCTAATACCACCCCCTTTTCCCTTGCTGCATTTCTTTTACTGTCTTCCTTCATCTCTTGTTGTATTTTTAATTCTGCTTTGTCTTACTTTCACTGGAACTAGCCGCCTTCTGCTGGGCTCCCAGACTCTGAAGGATCTGCTGTACTTCCTCTCTGGTCTCGCAGGACTGCTGCTGAAGCTTCTGGCAGAATTTCTTTCTTGTAGCTTATTTTTCCCCCAGACTCTACTGAAATAGCTGTTTGACTTTCCAATACGAGATGCTGCATTACTACCAGGAGCAGGTGGTTCTCATTTCAGAAATTTCAGTCAAGAAACCAAAGCATGTGACATCTTGTGAATCACAGATTTTTGCTTTCTGTCCTGACATTTCTCTTATCTTTTTGCGTTGAAGGCTGATCCTTAAAATGGATAACTAAGTGAAATCGCATACCACGCTGCTACAGCCCAGCCAAAAAATATCTAGACAAACAGCTTAGGTGGAGTCACTGCAAAATGCAGAATTAAAAAAGATCACTAGATTTTGGCCTATACAATATTTTTATATTTGTACTACTGCTTTCCACACGAAATAAAAATGACATAGCCTGACAGCTCCTAAGTCGGTGTTTAAAATCTCCTACATCTTATCAACCAGCATAAGCCCGTATTTATTTTCTTTTTCAAAAAGTTCAGCCTGAGATCCTATTTGCCATTTTGCAGCCTTTCTTCACTCCTGCCCAAAAACCGGAGTGCTGGCAACCCCGGCCAGCCACCAGGCGCTTCAGCTTGTTCCGTGCTGTAGGAAGTCAAACTGAAAATGTACCGTCCTAAACCCTACAATCTGTCCTATGAGAAAAACACACGTAAGGAAAAAAAAAGCAAGAGATCATAAAGAAAATTATTTTTAAACATAAATCTACAGCAAGAGAGGATATCAGATTTAAACATCTAAAATTCAAAATGTGAATACTTCACACATTTTAAAATATATCTCTGGGCTTAGGCGTCTCTGGCTAGGGTCTATCTCCATTTGGTGTTATCTGGATTGAGCTAGCTGAAAGGAGATTCTGCTGTCTCCAGATGAGTTCATGCAGTTTCTATCACTAGCCCATCACATAACAACAATAACTTTACACTTAGCTCATGAAGATATGCCAGAGAATCTTCTTCTGCACCTCGCTGCTGTCCAGACGGGCTGGAAGGCAACGCAGTGTCCCAGGAGTAGCCGTGCCTGAGCCCAAAACAACTGGGTTTTTTTGTCCTACTTAGTATCTGAATGTTCTTTATGTTTTCAGTTGTGTACAAAGGACAAGAGCCCAGAGGCTGGGCACGTGCTATTTGAGCGGCCCCCGATAATGTCAGTGCCACAGAGTTTCAGTCATTATCCCTGATAAAAGTCATGTTCTCCGGCTGCCTCCTCAGCGGATTCACTGTGACAGAGGGAACAGTGTATCTGCAGGTGCAAGGGGCAATGCTTCCCAGGGATACTGGAGTCTCTCCCAGCTTAAGAAACCTGTCCTTGACCCCAGTTGCCCGTCCAGGTGCTCTCCCCTCCTCACTGCGGGTCTGCTCCTTGAGCGGCACATCTACAATCATTGCTCATAGTTTTCTTCTTCAGTTCTGACCTAGATCTTCCCTGATCTGGCTTCTGCCACCTGCGCTCCACTGAGTCAGGGTGCTTAGCTCGTGACTTCCATAAAGTTCAGAACTGGAGGCAAGATGAGTCTTTTGTTCTAATTTTAAACTGTCACTTTAAAAATATTTTAAACTGTTACTTGTAAAACTCAGGTATTTTAAAGACAAGAGCTCATGGGGGAAGAAGAAGGAATAGTGCATCTCTCTCAGCAGCTTCCTTACGATGAAGGCTAACAAGGAACAGACTCTTCTATTGATGCTGCGTTTCAGCCCAAGCTTCCGGAAAGCCCAGTTATCCCTTAAGGGTCCCACAAAAGCCTCTGTTGATTTATTTCCAGCTAATACTACTGCTCTCTCCTCTGATCTGTCTTCTTTCTTTCAAGACATTTGCTCAGGTTACTCTTCCTGCTTTCCTTTGACTTCCACAATTCCATTTCAGCTTCCGCGTCTTTAATCTTTCTTACAAGGTGTTAAGGGATCCTCATTCTCTTTTCAGCCTTTTCTGCAAATTCTGTTTTCAGTCACCTCTCTGTACTTTCCCTCTGAAGGATCTCACTATAAATACCATTTCAGCAGCTTTCTCCATGCGTATGATTCACCAGCCTTTCTACTTCGCATGTGTCACATTCTTTCCAAGCGAAAATCTTGCCTTGTCTCTCTGGCATTAATTGCCACGCTGCTGTCTGGTGTTTCCTAAGCTGAGCTAGTGCAGCACCCACGTTGAGATATTTTCGGTAATCATTTTTAATGCCACTCCAATAAACACATTTTCCTGCAACTCTTTAGCTTCTGTGTCCTCTTATTATAGAAACCTGATTTTGGTTTCCCACATCCGTTCCTCCCACCTTGTATAACATGTTCCCATAGTTCTGACACAGGTAGGAAAGAGGTGGTAGGTTTGTGTGGGGTCACGAGTCATGGTATCCTAAAAAACATGAGCAGGTCCCAGCTAGGTTTGGTGAATGGAAGTAGCTTAAGTCTTGAAAACACCCTTTAAGAGTAACTTGCACTATCCTTTGCTCGTTTTTTGTTTGTTTTATCTCTGCGTTTGAAAAGGTTAATAATATATAATCAAGCCTACTAGATTTTTCTAAAGACAACTGTATCCAACTGTGAAGGTGTAAACACAAAAGAGAGGGGCTGAGCGCCTAGCACTGACCGATGGGGAATAACTGGGAGTAATGAGATTAAACTGAACAAAGGAAAACCACTGAAGGTTGAACATGAGGAAAATATCCTGGCCGTGTCTATCAGACCATGGTCTAATTTCCCACGGGAAGCAGTGGAAACTCCATCTCTAGAGTCGTTTAAAATTAGACCAGATAAATCACTAAAAAAACGAGGGCTGGGAACAACCCAGTTGGAATTGCAAGGGGATGAACTAGACGGTTTCAAAAGACGGTTTTAGTCTCAGTTTCTCTTATTCTGAAGTTAAATAAGATGCCTTGTTTAGGGTCTGTTCATGCAGGACTGCCAAACCTGCAGCTGCACTGTGTTCTCCTCATTACGATCAGGTTGAAATGCTAATGTGGCTCTAACTGATCATTTTTCTGTGTTGTGGTAATGTTACAGCTCAAGCCTGCTAGCGTAACCAGAGGAGCCCCCCATGGGCCCTCCTCCTCCTCCTTTTGCAGACCTGGCTGGGGACTGTCATAGGATTTTCTGCCAAAATGCTTCTTTGTTTTGGACCGATTCCTCGTTATTTCCTCTACCACGTACCCTGTTGGGCTGAGCTCCCCTAGATGGCAGAGACGAAGCAATTTAAAATGCAAAATGCTCTGTGCAGCCTTGCGCTAGGAGGGACTGCCACAGACAGTCCGCTATTTTCTCGAGAGCTACTTGCTAGGAACAGCGTCTGTTGTCACGGCTCACTCCGCTGCATGTGAGACGGTCCAACTCCACGTACAGTTAATGCAGTTAGGATCTGGCCCCAAAAGGATATTGTTTTCAAGTTTCCAGTTCGCAAAAATAGCAGGCCACGAGAAAGGTTCATTTATGGTTGTGTTTTTAGCAAACCCCCCTGGCCTGACTTTTTGAAAAAAATCGTCTTCGATACAGTTGTGCAAATGCTTGGAAAAGCAACAAATGTGATGAGGCAAGTTCAGAGAAGCTACAAGTGACCTTCTTGTTCATTTACACTTTTCAATCCTTCTGTAAACTACAGGTTATCCTGCTAGCAGCATTAGTCCACCCGGTTTTTCTTTCTGTCCCCACACAGGTGTTTTTCCCACTAATTGAATTCTACTGTAACGCACCTTTTTGGGTTAAAGTGCTGGAGAAAGTTGAACCCAAACCGGATCACATTTTGAGGTCTTCTATTGAAAGTACAACACATAACCTTCTGTAAATTTACGGATCCAATAAAAATGATTTGTCTTCTGTTACCTCCAGAACTGTTTTCATTTTGTACACTTTGCAAAAGAGGACAACAGGTCAGGGGATTTTTTTTGTGTGCGTTCTTTCTTTTTCAGCTGAGCAGCTCCACGTGGGGTGTTGTATTTTGCAGCTGGCCAAAGATTTTATTTTTTTTGAACTGTTGTTGGATTGGCACGAGATGCCTGAGAGTTTCCCATCTTACAGCCAGAGACAAGGTAAATAAACTGGTAATGGCTATGGTAGATACACAGAAGGAAAAAGGAAATTACTTGGGAAGTAAGAAGATTGAGATGAATTATTTCAAGAATCTCCTCTTACATATCTGAGCATGTAAGTTCAGGTAAGTAACACAATTCAATTCAAGAGTTGTGAGCAGAGCATAGTAAAAAAATAAAATATTTTACCTGTGTTGGCAAGTCATCGGTTCAGAATCGGGCTAACCTTCTTAGCTCTGAATCTGTAGAGCTTCACAGTTTATTCCCTGAAGAATTTTCTTCTTTGTGTCATGGTTATTCTGACTGCTCGCATCCGTTCTTTTACTGATTGTTTCCTTATTATTCCTTCTATCTGTTATACTTTCCATTATTTTCATCTCTTTCTTGCTAAGAGTTTTACCATTTCTAATTTCTTACTCATCTTTGATTGTCTCCCGCTCTCTTCACGTTTACTTTACCTATTTTGTCAGCTTTTGCTTCCTCCTTTTATCTCTTATCTTTATAATTCCCATATATCTTTTTTGATTTTCCACGGCACAGCTTCACAGTGTCAAATACTCATGTTGCAAAATTTCCCCTCATATAAAGATCAACAATAAGTTAGCTGGAAGTCATCCGTATTTCATTATATTTGGCACTGAGAAGTGCAGCTTTTAAAGAGCCTCCACCCTACAGCTGCATCTCATCATTGATCCATTTAAACGCACTAATCTAGCCAAAAAGCAAATGTTTCCCATTACAACCTGTCTCTAAGTGACATCTGTGTGCTAGTTTAGGAATAGATCTTCATAACAGAACTACTTTGGAGGTAAAACAGGAAAAGATATTCTTCTGGTTCAGTGCTAAACACTTGCATGCTTTTAGCCTCAAATAAGTATGGAGCCACGTACTTCCATCCAGTTACGTCGTGGGTAAAATAAACATTGTAAGCGCTGCTCACTGAATACAAGTCCTGTAATTACGGGTTACGTGTGCGACCAGCTAGGTGACTAGAAATTGGCTCCTACGTTTGCAGGGATTTCTCCACAGAAAAGGAAAATAATGAAAACCCCTAAAGTTCGTCATGAACACAGGGCAGGATATCTAACATGCTGCTGGTATCTCAAAGGGCCTCAGGTCTTTATAATGGTGATCATACCACTACAGCTTCCTGGAAGCAGTAGTGAGGCCTGATCTGCTCACAGGCTAACACAAGAGTGTGTGAGAGGGCCTGTTAGTTTGTTTGACTTCATTGACATAGATATACTACTGCAAATCCTGCTGATCAAGATGAAGTGTCTTAAAAAAAACGAAAACGTGGGTTTTGCAGATCCTGTGACACAGGAGCATTCTGATGTCAATCCACAGAAAGCTGAAAAAGGTGTTTCTTACAATTAAGCAGGAAAATAAACACTATATTCAATACTATATTCATTATTTCACATATGCATATGTTGAAATAACGATCTAACGATCAATATCCAGTAGAGACTACCTTTCAGTCCTCACACTGACTGCCTTCGTACTTCTCGGCTGTCGGTGGGCTGCAGGACTCCCCCAGCACTGCTCCGTTCCAACAGCTGTCGCAGGGAAACTGGAGGGTTTTATAATAATAAGAGAGTGGGCAGCTGTAATTTTGGTACTCAGGAGCTCATGGGAGTCTGTTTCTTGACACCAAAAGCAAGCAGATAGAGGAGAACTTGGTGTGAGAGATGCACAGGCTTTGGAGCACTTTGCAGGAGCTGCTACCAAGCAATCCACAGAGGCTGCGCCCAGCTACTTACGTGTTCTGGCACCTTTTGAAATACTACGGTTTCTCCTGAAGGCCTTTCTCACTGCCAAATGCTTTTTGCTCGTGTTAGATGGGTCCCTGAATCATAGTTTCTGAAGTGCTAACGCTCACAAAACTAAGCCTATTTTTGATCACACTGGCATCTCCTTTCCAAAACTTCCTTTCTTCCCCTTTAATCTACAACTGTAGTCAACAGCCCCTTTGACCTCTGGTGTACCTTCCCGTACACTTAACCGTACGGCAGACGTACTATTAAAACCCTGGGTTGTATTCGCTTTCTGAATTAACACCCCGGCTGTGATAAATGCGGCAGTTCTTGGGTATCAAAGTTCTCATTTCATGCTGTTTGCTAACAGCATCGGGAGAATAATTGCAGTGGTCTCAGTTCGAAGTCACACACGGAAGGCTGTCTTTACAGCCACAAGGACTGAAAAATTACCTGCTGTAGGGAGGCTTTGGTTCTCAGTCCCAGTTCCATGAAAGGGACACGTCTCCAACTACTGTCTTGCCCAGCAGTGAACAAGATAAGGATTTATTCACTCCTTGCTACAGAATAGTTCAGAGAATATTGGTACTGAAAATCTTTCTATGATGCTGACATATAGAATGGATCTCCAATTAACAAGAAAAATCCAACCCTTGTGAGAGTGTGTTCGGTGAAAAGACAAGATTTGGATTCAGTTTTAATGACTTTGTCACATAGTATATGATGCTTAACTCTTCACCTCAATAGAGGTCAGTTATATCATGTCTTAATATTTTACTTTTTTCTGGACTCTCACACAAGTCGTTTGAGAAACAGATCTCCTTATAATTTCTTATGGTACCAGACACCACTGCTCAATTCTTTATTACTATTAAATGGACTCAATTTCTATGTCAATAAAAATGACATGTACCAGGCATATTGTTTCCAGGGTCACAACCATTCCTGGTATAGTCCTCGACAGACAGACTGCTAAATTTTGTAACATGATGAATGGAACCAAACTGAAAATCAATGTTTTCTTTTACAGAAGCTTTCAGAATACAAGTCCCAATGCCTTGCTCAGAGTAAAAAACCCTTCCTTACTAAAAGCAAACCTCCAGTAATACAGATCCTGCATCTCAGTCACACTGTTGCTCTCACCCCACAAAACGGCGTGACAATTTATAAAGTGATAAGCCAAAGAATTAGGCAATAACTAATTAACATAATTGAAATGTCTCAGTTAATACCCTTGGTTAACAGCAATGCTACCGGGACAAAATTCCCCCTACACACTTGGATGAAAGCCTTACTGTTAACTCATGTAATACTTATTTCTTAATATAGAAACAATTAATACTTGTATATATACAGTTACATAGAGCTGAATTGCACAGCTGTCCCCTGCTAGTTATCAAAGAGATGCTGTTTTACACACAGGAATGAAGTGTTAACTTTTATTGTAATATCTCAATATGAGGGTGGACAAAAAGGACATGGGCTAATATTTCATTACAGTTAGAGTAGTCTGGGCTCTCCCTGAAGTCAGCAGAGAGACATGCAAACCCAAAGAAGTTGATGCAAGCCGCCTTAAATAGTGGTATGAACGTGCCTGATCAGCTTCTGTGTCTCTTAATTGACTATTGAGAGTGCCCAGCTGATTAGCTCAGATCAAATTAATAATTTATAGATGGCTAAAATCAGGTGTCATGAATACCATCCTCAGTGTCTTGGAGAGCACAAGGCAGGCAGAAAACTTCCTTTGCCTCGGGATGTTAGGGGGTGTGTTATCAGGCTCCCTGTTTGCTCGGAGTGTCCCCTTGCAGCCAGATCTGTAAGGACTTGACACACCTGGAGTTAGCTACAGTGGCCATGCTGGAGCACCTTTATCCAGAAAAAGAGCACCTCATTCCTGTCTTCACAGTGAGCTAAACTAAATGTGAATAATACATTCATATTTTCAAAAGAGAGTACCCAGCATACACTATGCTAATCCATTAATGTTTTCAATATTTCAGCAGTGCTCCTACTCTGAATTGGAACCAAAAGCACGTCTTTTCATTAAAAGCCAGAAGGAGAGAGGGAGTATGAGATCCATTTAATTAAAACATTTCCAGTCAATAGGCTAAGGAACGTTCAGATTCTGCACGTATCTTATGCATAGCCAATAGAAATTGCATGAGCAGGGGCTGAAAAAGCTTGGAGGAAGCTAATGTAAAATGAGCAAGGACTACAATAGTCTAGACATAGATTACAAGAATAAGGCTCTGGCATTTATCAGAGAAGAACCAAAATATTTAGTTACTAAGCGGACCCGCTGCCTGTAGAGGAGTGGCATGCGAGCCCTGACACAGTTTAGAGCAGCCCGACAGCCTGCTCTGTGCCGAGCGCCACATTTGACAGGAACAAGGTGCCGCAGCAACTCTTCTGCAGAGGATGCTGCCAGGAGCAGTGCCATGGACCAGCACAATCCCCGTGTCCACAAGTGCCAGTCTCCCTACAGCTGGTACATCCTCCGTCTGGGTCAGGTTTTTCTATACCCTCTTTCAGTGCAGAGCAGCAGAAAAGGTGGGGCAGTACTTCATTAGTCCGCCGGTCTGTGAAATAACCATTTGGGTCTCGGTGTAGCTTAAGTAGGCAGCTGTTTGAGGTAGCTGTCTTCAAGAGACACTAACATAGACCATCCTTTCCCAGTGATCCAAGCAGCGTGCCTCACTCTCTGCCCTCATCTTTGGTCTTATAAGAACAATATTGTCATGATCAAGAGCGTAATCCTCCAAGCCGGAGTCAGAAAACATCTTGCAGGAGGAAAAGCCAAAAGATGACTGCTGCAGTGTTTCCACTTAGTCCATCCCCCTCGCTAAAGCAGCTAACTATTGGTGGGGGATTTGAGGTCTGCGCAGCTGTTATTTACCTCTGTTTTGAAATGCAGAAAGTTACAGTAATGTGTTTATTTTTCTTTAACTCTTTTGTGCTTTGGAAGTATCACACAGTTCAAATTTTGAGAAAATTATTGTGCTGACAGTGTTTTAACAACCGTTTCTTTGTAAAAGAAAAGTAATAAATAAGGGAAAGCAGATTAAATAAACATAGAAGCTATCAACAGCCCAAAAATGTCTTAGCAAGTAAAGAAGTTTGACAAATGACAACGGGTGCAAATCTTTGCTATTTCTCTGGCTTTCATGTGAGGATTTCTCTAAAACTTAAAGATGTCTCCAAAAGAGGAGCTTGACACATTGCAAATGGAACAGATCCTGCGGCTCCTGCAGCTGGTCCTGCAGGTCTGGGAAGGAGAAGAGCAAACAGGAATTAGGCATAGGGGGACAGGGGGGTGGGTGTCCCTTTAGATTTCTTTTTTATATTAATCAGACCCAGCTATTAAGGCTAATTACCTTTGTAGAAGTTGTATATTACTTGTGGCCCTCACCTCAGGCAGTTATCTAGTCCTGACATCTAATGTTCCATCCCTACCTGATCAAAAGGAAGGACCACTCTTACTGTATCAAAAAGATTAAGCCCTGTCCTCAGACTTTGGGGAAAAATGCTTTGCATTACTGTGCTCAGAGTTTGTTTTGTGTTTTGCTTAGGGCTTAAGGACCGCCTTGAGAATTAAATTAAGTTGGACTATTTCCCCTTGCCTCCCTTGTAACGCTTTGGTCTAATCCTGCGAATGACCTTTGTGTGGACATACTTTGCAGCCACATGGAACCATTTGGAGTCTGGTGCATGCGAAACAGCACAATACTGCAGCGAAGAGTTCAACTATATCTAATGAGTTAAAATATTTGGCTGCTGCTTTCTTCTGGGAAAGCAGTTCTGAAATGAACATCTGAGGGTGTCTCAGCAGAAGACTGGGCTGAAAATATTCTGTAAACGTGGCTTTGTTCCTTAGCTCATTACTTTCGTTTCAACTTCTCCCAGCATTATGTTATTGCTGATCAGATTTCTGGATTGACTTTTGTCTAGATTTGCAACTCTAAGTCCATTGCCAAACAGGGACAAACTGGTGGAGGGTGCTAACAATTAATTTAGTCACACTAGAAACAGGCTATATTCAGTGCTTTCTTCAGTCAGTTCAAAAGCACGTTTCTTCTTTATATATTGCAGTTTGCATAGACAGTCAACATAGCCTGTTTACAGAAAATTAATGAGTGTTTCTGTTCATTAGTTGCAATAATTTACATGGATGGGTTTCTACGGTTTCTTTTTCTTTACAGGCAGATGAGGCACTTGGAACCTGAACCCAACCCCAGGTGTCCCTAATTCCCCCAGTTGTCTCTAATGGTAAAACTAGAGCAGAATCACTCATTAGATAATATACCTAACTCTGATCAGCCAGCATCTTCTGTAGCATTTGACATTTGTTCAAAGGGCTTGTAAAACACTGAAAGAGAATGAAACCAATATTTTCTTCTCCTTGAAAGCAGCTTTCACGGACAATCCTTTCTCTGGAAGTAGGATATAGCTTGCTGGGGAATTTGTAATACTTCTAATATATTTCCAGGAAGTTATGGTGGCAGTTCAGCTCTGTTAAAATACTAAACATATTCCTAATCCAGCCTCTTCTGGAAGATTCATACCATACAGACATAAATACAATCCAGCTTGCCTCACAGATTTTTTTTGCAGAGAGGGGGTGTCATCCTTTCTTGGATACTGTCTCCCCATTTTTAACTCACTTTTTAAAAGCCAGAGCAGGGAGATAGATGGTGGGAAAGAGGCGGGGGCGAGGGCGTAGGAGAAAAAAAAGAAGAGTGTAATATCACTTTCAGAGCATAGTCCCCATAAATAGTAATCAGTTTACAGGTTTTAGAGACCTTCTGGCCTTTAGATGTCTCCTGCTGTCCCAGAGAGCATCTCTTGTGTCTCTCTCTTCAGTGAAAAGAGAGCTGAGCAGCGGCCGCTTGGCATAAGTAGCAGCACATGGAGTCAGGTTTAGAAGCCGGTAAGAGCTGAGTACCTGGTTTCCACAGTGTATTTGGTCGTGAGGTTCTGATGATCTCAAAGTGAAATAAAAGCTCTTTGGCAGAGCAGGCAAAATAAGAAAGCAGCAACTGATTCATTGCCTTTGGGTGGAGCACATCACTGTTGGAAGGAAGGAGGGTTCTGATTAAATCAATCTATTCGTATGATATAAATGTATCATTTTTACTCCTGAGCTGTTTCTCAATGCCTGAAAGCTATCTTGATCAAGCCCCATTTGTAGAGGAAGATCTATTTAAATGGCAGGGCTCAGAAGAAAGCTGTCACACTTTGTCCATCTAGAGGGAAGGTGTAGATAGTCAGACAAAAAACAAGATGGGTAGCCTGAATTTTGGAGACGGCTGTTAACATCTCTGTGCTGCTAAAACACGGTTTCACTAATCAGCAGATCAAGCTGCTGATTATGTGATAAAGCAAGGAGAGAGTGATAACACTGTTGTCAATTCATCACCAGCTACTTCCACCTAAATTGTCAGTTCAGTAGTTAAACTAAACATTTTACAAAATAGGGCTGATTTGTCACCTCCCAGTCAACAGCACAGAACCAAACACAAGTTGTTATTTCAGTAGAGGAGTTAAGGTAACCCAAATTGTCATTTCACTTTTCTCTGCCATTTGAGCACTTAAACCTTTTCTGTCACGGCCAATTTTAAATAGATTGGGTATTTATTGTGTTGAACTCTTTTAAACTGTGCGTGTGTGGGAGGGGAGGGTTTCTGAGGAAAAACGCTGCACATCTAATAGTCCCTGCTGGCTTTCTAAAACAAGTTAACATTGTTTGACCTAAAGTGAATAAACCCTCAGCAGAACTGAGGCTGATGACTTTATCTGTTAGACTCTGACTCTAATTTAAAACAAATGAAAGAATGGAGATAGTGAATGCAGAAGACATGGGAGTGATTTTTTTTTTCCCCAAGACCTTTACAAAATTAGGAAATCTTGCTGTAAACAACAGGCATGGCATTTTCAGAAACAAGTTGTTATTCCACAGTGACAGTTTTCAACAGCAGAACATGAAAAACAAGAGTTTTGCTTTGCTTTATGGTTTCAGAGTGTTTCAGTAGATTTTCATTGCTCGGAACCCAAGTGAAAAGTAAAGTGAGTACTGCTGGGCTCCTCCTAGCCATAATCTTGCTTGCTCAAATTTTACACTGCAACTAATTCCCCTGGGCTCACTGAATTATACTCGAAATTGTTTTTGTCCCTGGCTGGATGATGGTAAATTCCTGCAGGCTTGAACAATTTTGTATTTCTTTACAGAGTACCAAGTTTGCTGTTGGAGCTGAAATACTGATGCCCCAAACCCACCAAAACGTATCAGACCCCAGACTCAGAACAGCAAGGATGGTTGGTGTGAACAACTGAGGCTTATTGCTGCAGAAGTCATGGATCAGCCCACCTTGGCACACATCGGCAGCCTCACATAAACTCCTCCGGGTCCAGCTCAGGGAGACTACACACAAGCACACACAGGAGCATGAATAAGTACCAAGTTAGACTGCAAATTTGCAAGACATCAGAAACTTTTCAACACCTCTGGTTTGGACACATTTCTCATGGAAGAATAACCCGCCTCACTACTTGGTCATCCTTGCTTTGAGGGAATATGAAATACCGTGAGCCTCTTACCCAAACACAGCTTCCTCTTTGTTTGGTGATGGATCAGGGATGCTGGCCAGGAGGAACAGTCATCTCGCTCTCAACTCCTGGCTTCTCTTTGTGACTTGGACATTGTCACCCAGGCTGCATGAGAAGCAGCATCCCGACGGAGACAGTTCTCCCTTCACACCTCAGCTTTGTTATCTAAGACTACACCAAAGAGTGGAAGATGCATCAGCCGGAACATTGGTTTTCATAGGGTAGCTAGCTGGTTCCCAAAAGTAGACAGCTGCCAGACGCCAAATGGCTCCTTTCTCCCTAAAATCCAACAGGATAAGAATTAGATGCCCAAACGTCCAGCCAAGCTATAACGTTACTCTCTGTTGGTACCCTCAAACCTACAAAGTATTCTGAGAGCATGCAGTTCATTGTCTCCTCTTCCAAACCTGGGGTTTTAGTTCGTGCACAGACATACTCCTGCGTCATTGTGGTCATGTCACACCTCCTCTTTGCAAAGGTGTTGGGGGCATATGTATGTGTGCGCACAAACACATACACACAGACACAGACACACACACTGTTTGTGCCTCTAAGGAGAACAACGCAGAGCCTGGACTAAAAAAAAAGAATAAAATCTCTTTCAGGTAGCACTTCCAGTTTCCTGCCTCAGAGAAAGCTGACCCAAACCCACGATGCCTGGCAAATGACCCCTCCCTCCATCTACCACCATCATGCCATAGCTGGTATGGGAGGAGACAGCCTGATCATTTCTACACACATTTTAGGTCAGGACACCAGGGACATTAGTCACCCTGTTGGATAAGTTCTGCGGTCTCATGCTGCTACCGGAAAGATGCTGAGGTATCCTCAAAGCAGTGGGTGGTGGAGTTGTCCTGACACAAGATAGGAAATAAGCCCAGGGAAGTCAGTTCCTGGTAGCTGCTGTGTGGAAGGGGCAGTCGTCTTGCTGTGGACATCTCTACTCAATGGCCACAGTCTCAGGACATGGGTCCTGAGCACATAGCCAGAAATATTCTTTCACAGCTTCACTGAGCACACCCAGTAGTGATCTTCACCTCAGGGTCCTGGACCTGCCATGCATTTATGCAACGTCATACTTCAGCTGTCTCATTGCTTCAAGTCATTTACAGTTATGCCCAGAGGAAGGATCACAGGGGAAGGCAAGAGGCTGCATTGCCTCCTATCAGACTGGTTAGCTTAGTGCTGGAGGATATTTTGAGGACATACAAGTCACTAGTGTCACGCTTCCAGTATAACAGAGAATCCCTTTCTCTCCCACTCACCTGTATTCAGCAAGTGATGCTGGCTCTGGTCTGCTTCGATGTCCAAGCTATCACAGGAGGCTCTCTTCCCCTTTCTTCAAACCCAACACTTGCCCGCAGGCTTGCCCTGTACCTGCTCTGCACATCTCGTTATCCATGGGCACTGCTGGCACTCAACCTCCTATCTCAGACTGGAGCCTCTGCCGTACATGTTTTCCATGCCTTCAATACATTCTTCTTTTTGTAGTATATCCATTTTCTTTTGACTTTATCCACCTGGATTTTGCTCCAAATGGTTAATCCTTCTCTGGATGTCTGAAGCACAGTCCTCTTACATCCTGTCTCATTTTTTGTGCCTTGATGGTCACCTCTTGCAAGGTCTGCTACTTACTGTTGCTGCATCTCTGTTCATAGGACCTTAGGATGTCCCTGGTCCTAAGCTGGCCACTGTTCCAGCTCATAGCTGACACCTTAACACTCTCAAGATGCACACCCCACCACATATCTTAAGCGTCCTCCTTGGCTTTCTAGTAGGCAAATGCCTCTTTTTTCACCACAACTTTAGATAAGCAGAGATTTTCCCTGAGGGATAAGTCCCGCAGAATGCTGTATGTGCTTAAAATGGTGTTACTTCTAGGGGATATTGCCTAGCACCTGTGACTGGTGAAGACAGGATGACGGAAGCTTCAGGATGCCAAAATCCTCTCTTACTCTGGACCCAGTGGCAGGTCTGGCTGCAATTCTCTTTGGCAGTGCTCTGGAGCACTTGAGAAGCACCAGCATGGGGGCCAAGTGAGGTAGGTGTGATCTCCTGTGAATAGAAGATTGAAATAAAAGAAAGGAGACACTTTGGCCAGAGTTCAGTGTACACACAGGAGCCAAGACATAGGCATAGCAGCAATGACATTTATTTCTGTTGCCAGAGTGTAGGTGATAGCAGACTCCGTAGAGTGAGGGGGGAATATTGTGGTACAGTTACCAAGAAAACAGCCATCACCAGGGATGTCTAGGATGAATAATGTACTAGTGCTGGACAGGAAACAGATGCCTATATCATGACTGAATCACAGGAATCTCAGTGCAGAAATCTGTAAAGCAAATGCAGTTGCTTACAATGGTCCTATTACTATGTAGCTCTAGTCATGATTTCATGTTTTTTACATGTCTAGGAAGGGACTGTCTACTAGCTGCAGTATCTTGGAAATATCGATTAATGAAAAATGTGTGTGTTATCCACTTCTTGATCTCCCATTCTGGGGACAATCTAATGACCTGTTTTCACACAAGGCACCTGTCAAGATCCTCAGCAGCAGGGAAGCTGTTAGACTGATGCCAATCGGTGCTCTGGCCATGCACTGAAAAGCCTGTAGCCAAGGTGCTCACAGCGGTGCTCGCAAGCACTTTCCGGGACATACCAGCGTTCATTACCTCCAAAACAGAGGAGACTGCAGAGGTGTCCATGTTCAGCCTGAACCTCTCAAAGCAGGCCCTGACCACAAGATCTAAGCAGATGGGATCTATGGTAGAAAGTGTTATCAGAATGATCATTACCTCAACAGCTCTTACGAGTGACAATTTCTGAAAGCAATCATCAGTACAAACATCTACTTGCTCAGAGGCATATCTCCTCCCACTCACTCTTCCTTTCATCCCCAAACTCAGGCCCTGTTATGCTCAGACCTTTTCCTACTTAACTTTTCAGACTTTCTAGTCTGAAAAGCACAAAATACTCAAGATTTACTGTTATCTCCCACTACTACCTATCTAATCTACCCTACCCACATACTCCACACTAATCTAATCTAAAAAGCCCTGTAAGAAACCTGCTCTCACTTCAGCTTCTTTTTCTCTCCACTTCTGTTGTTCTCTAACCCAAAGGTAGGGCATTTGGGACTGGCCATGGCCAAGCCTCCTCAGTGCTCATGGCACCTTACGTCTGACATATCATGGTGGGCTGAAGGCCCTTCAAGATGGCGAGAACAACATAACTGCTTGGGAAGTGAGTTGCTTCACAGTGGGCTGGGTGCAGGTTAGACATTTAAACCCGTGTTGTACGTGTGAGAGAAAGGAGTGCCCCTGGGCACTGCTAGAGGCAGATGTTAAGGACCATGTGGGAAGGAGGCAGGTACCTAAAACATATTTAATATAATGAATTTCAGTCCTCCACTCTACCTGGCTAAGTGAATTTTGATGTCCACAATTTAGCCTCTAGAATTTCTATATTCTCAAGATATCAACACCTTCATTCAGCAAATGACAGTTGAAGAAGACAGAGCCCCATAACTGTGCCACCATGGACCCAGCTGAACAGGCAGAACAGAACGACTGAGCACACCCCAGCCCCTGGACTGCAGCGCAGGCTGAACTCTGCTACCTCAGCAACTTCAATTCAGCTGCTAGACTTTGCACTGAAGTGGCAGAGATGCGCTCAAAAGATGTCTGCACTTGCGCTCCTGTGGGGATGATACTCTTTAGCAAGGAGTGATAATAAACAGTAGGATGGTGCTAACACTTTAAGCTGCTGCAGCTGTCTGCTCAGTGAATATGTGTCAACACCTTCAGACTGGAAGGTGAGAAAGTGAAATTATAGCTTCCAGTTACTCTGATTCTGCTTTTGCAACCTCTTTTATTAAATCACTTTCAAGGGTGGTTAAGGGACTCTGAGGTTTTGTTATGAACCCAAGATAACGAGCATGTTCCTGAAAGCTTGCCTCCTTCTTTAAGTTTTTTTGTTGTAACTATGACACCATATTTAGAATGAAAAATTACAGCAGCATAGCCTTATACATGAAAGTCCTAAAAACACCCCAGCGTCTCAAACAAAAACATCTGCCACCAAAAAACAGAACACTGTGATTAAGAGGAAGAAAATGAAGTACACAGTTTAATAAAGGTTTTCTAGAGTAAATATTCTTTTGATAACTACACAAATATAACCTTCTCAGAGTTAATAACAAGATCTGTTTCCTCAGCCTAGCTATGAAGTAATTTGTGATTCTAGGATCACATTTTCCTCTGTGATATTTTCATCTCCCTATTATAGTTTGAAAGCTAAAGCTAGAGAAATTGATTTGCCATGTAAGAAAAGTAAAAAAAAAGTAAAGATTTGTCACTGTACTGATGTAGCTGTGCTGGTATAAATAGAGACTTGATAGATACTAAATGATCACTCCGAGTCTACTTGTGGTTTAATCTCTCTGAGACATTCTCTAAACCTGACAGCTTTCTACATGGACATTAGTTATGATGCTAATTTAGATTTGGAGTTGGTACTGTGGCTCCTAAAGAAAAAGTGAGTATTACGAATACACAGAACTGATTTTATATAAATCATGGATTTTTGATGATGTTCTCCAGATTGACACGATGACTACAATGTGGAGAGTATTATGCAGCCAAGCACACAGTTACACTTCTTCGTTCTGCTTGATAACAGCTTCTAAACAAGAAAAGTGTCCTGACTGTTTCCCTTCTCCACTCTTCAAAAATCTCAAGTGATTTTAATTCGGGTCTTTTCAACTTCTTGATAATTCCGGACTATAACAGTTTGCTTAGGGTCTGGGTGGCAAATAAATCTTTAAATGTTGTATGACAGTAAGAAACAATGAGGGAGCTGGACAGAACCATCCTGTGGATTGCCAGCTGGACAGCAGTATGCTTATTTAAAATACATATATATAATCTCTGGTCCAGGTCAGGTTCAGCCACAAAGTAGTCTCTAACATCAGAAATTTATGAGGAACTCAAATTCTTCAGAAAATACTACAGGTTTTTAACTGTATGTACATCCAATGAAATCCACGTCAGCACACACAGAATAGTACGCAAGCACCTGAAATGAGGGCGACGGGCCTGAAGTTGTGACACCCTTTTAAGCTTGGCCTTGGTTGACAAGAATCAGCATCTGGACCTTGAGACCTTTACTCCAGCTACTGGATGTAAGCTTTTTCCTTGGTTCTCCGGATACCAACACTCACACCTGCTGCCCATGCCAGTTGCCGATGGATAACCAGCCCAGTCACCCCTTTTCAGAGGTCACTTCAGAAGAGTATAGTAAAAAAAACACCGCAACCCAAAACGTTATTGTTTTGAGACACGATCTTTCATTTCACACAAGACCTTCACTAATTCTTACAAACGCTTTCTTTTCCTTCTTTCCCTTTCACAGAGACCTTGTCCAGCCTCAACACGGAAAATCACCATTCCAGAAAAGGAAAAAAAAAAATCAAGTCGCAGACCCCGATACTGACAGATGAATTATAGAAAATGTTTACATTTACTACCTCCGCAGAGACAACAAAACCAAGCTCCCCCCAGCCTGGAGGCCGAGAGGCGGCGGCAGGAGTTCAGCCAGGCCCCGTCCCAGAGCACCCCGGGGGGGGGGCCGCGACAGCCGCCGTCCCGCCGGGGCAACGCTCAGGAAGCCGGGTGCAGGTCGGAGCTGGCGGCAGACGCCCTGGATCCTCAGTTAGGGCGGAAAAACTAGTATGATTCCTGTGTGAATCCCCCCCCGAAAACGCCCGGCGGGGCGAGAAGACAACGCCAACGCCGCCTGCCGCCTCAGGGCGGGCGGAGGGCGGTGGCGGGGTGCGGGCCCGGCGGGGCTCTGCGCTCCCCGGCCGCAGGGCGGGTGTCCTGGAAGGCAGCCGGGAGCCAGTTCCTGCCCTCGCAGTGTCGTCTGAGGAGGTGGGTGGATTTTTTGGAGGGAACATTAACCGCTGGCCTGGAGGCGGGGGAAGGGGACGGCGACGGGCTCCTCGCCGGCCCCCACACCGGAGGCAGCGGGAGCCGCCAGCGCCGGGAGCGCCTCGTCGCCGCCGCGGGGCTGAGGGACCGGAGCCCCGCGGGCTGACGAGTAAGTGGAGAGCCAGCGCAGGGGGTAGTCGGCCCGTCGCCGGGTCGCGCTGCCGGCCGGGGCTCGGCGGGCTGGGGGCGGTTGCCGCCCCTGCTCCTGTCAGGGCGGGGTCCGCCGTGAAGCGCTGAGGCGGACGGAGGGCCTTTCCGGGG
>VXBH01009761.1:672903-746298 GCA_013400035.1 Rynchops niger
AGCCCCGGCCCTCCCGCCCCCCGCCAGCCGGGCCTCCCCGCCCTCCTTCTCTCCGCGGCCCGGGGCAGCACTCCTCCGTCCTCGCTCCCTTCCGCGACACGGACGCCCGGGTGTGTATAGCGAAGTAGGAGGGAGTGGGCGCCTCCCTCCGCCTGCCCTCTCCTCCCCGCGGCTGGGGCTCTGGATAGGAGGAGCCGGAGGAAGAGGAAGATGACGAGCGGGTGCAATTAGCCTAACAAGGGACGGGTGGCGGAGGAGGCGGCGGCCCCGCGCCGAGGACTGACACATCTGCGCTCTCTCTCTCTCCCCTCTTTCTAGCCATGAAGGCAGAAGCCGGGGAGCGCCGCTGAAGCTCGGGGCCGTCCCGCCGCTCTCCCCTATGGCAGCTGCGTGAAGGGGCCGAGCCCCCCTCCCCCGGCGGCGGGGCTGGCCTCCTCGCCTCGGGTGTGCGCGAGTGGCTCCGGCACTGCTTCCCCCCTCCTCTCCCTTCCCCTCCCCGATGTGGGCTCCAGAGGATTTGCCCGTCCTTTGTAACCGGGAATGAAATAATGGCGACCCGGTGGGCAGCGGGGCCACCCGGCGGAGATGGAGACAACGAGCCCCCCCCGGGCGGTGGCGACGGCGCTGGCGGCCAGGTAGGAGCGGCGGGGGCGGGCGGGGCTCGGGCTGCGCGTACGCGGGCGCCGGGCCGGGCCNCCCTCTCTCTTCCTGCCCGCCCGCCCCGGAGTTGGACGCTGGGAGCGGTGCGGGCGTGCGGCTCCCCGGCAGCCGGAGGGGAGGCTGCCGCCCCGGCCCAGGGCTCCCTTCGCAGGCGGGGCGTCGCTCCCGGCTCGGGAGCCGGGGGGCGACTCCGCTGCCTCACGGGCCGGGCGTCGGCTCCGCTTCCCGCCCCGCGGAGCGGCCGCCGTCCTCATCCCTCCAGACGGGGGTTTCCGTGGGGTCCGCCTTCCCCTCCCCCGCCATCCCAACCCCGCGGTCCGCTGGCGGCGTGTCCCCACGGTCAGCTTCTCTGCCTCGTCCCCGAGAGACGGGAGCGCTTTGCTGGGCGGCACAGGGGTACGGCTTCGTCCTCCCCCGCGTCACGCTCAAACTAGTGCTTTTTAATAGAAATATGGGCCTGGCCTCTGCTTCCTTGTAGCCAGTACTTGGCCCCCTCCCGCCTGTACGCAGCGGCTTATATTAAACATTTCTGTCTATGCCATTTGTTGCTGGAATGGTCCTCTGTGTGTTTAGTTTAAAAACTTCATAGCATGCCCTATGGTGGCACCATTGCATGTTCAGACTCGCAGCACGGAGTTCTTAACGCAGAACTGTGTCTGATACTTCCTTCTGTGCTCCCTATTAATAATAGTACATGTCTACGACACAACTGTAACCTCAGATCCAACCAAATATGTATAACAGCTTCAATGGAGTTGTTCTAAGATCAAGATCTGTCTTAAACTTTATTTACGAAGACAAACTTGGTTTTGTATTTCTCAAAGTTAGGGCATATTGTGCTGAAGACACTGTCTTAAACCTGTTTAGTGCTGTGAAACGGTTGCCTTCATATAGATGTTCCCCTTTTGTTTGCTGAAATTGAAATACAGTATAGTGATTTCAAACCTACATAACTACCTACAGAAAGTGTGGGTGGTGGTTTTTTTTTAGTTTCTTTTAAGATTTTTTTTTTAAGACACCGAGTTTTAGTTTACTGCTGTCCTCAATTCACCCTTTGGCCTTGGTTTCAAAGTTGCACATATGGTATTGTAAGATTTTCCTTCCTGCCATCACCTCAATTAAGAGATTCACACAGTCTCTTAAAGCAGGTGGGTTAGGTGAGGACAAAATGTGAGCCTTAAGTAAGAAAACAGAAGACGTTAAGATTTAAGACTTTGTGATTAATTGTGATTCTTAATTTGCATGTAGATCTAATCATGCATTATTCTTGTTGATGTCCTTAAAAACATAACTGAAAACAAGGCCATTTTTGGGGAATGTGTCCTTTAATACTGTTCAAATAGTGTGGGAAGAGGGGGGAAACCACATTTCTAGGTGTGAAAATGAAAATCTGCTTTTTAACTCTATTGTATTGAGACTGCTGGTCTTTTGGCACCGGCATTTGTCATAATCCACCTATCGCTACTGTGGTAAGCCCTAACAAGGCCTGTGGCACTTCTGGAGCTCATCATGTTAAAGATGCCTAATTGAGGACTACTAATAGGTATGGAATTGCAAAAGGGACTGCTCTGTCTGTTGTTTTGACTCATACCTTGCAGTTAAAATGTAACTGCTAGAAAACATGCACTTACACTGATGATTGCCGTAATCTCACAGCAGGCCTGACTTAATCTTTGTTTGAACATAGATGGCCCTCATGAATGCGTAATCAAGATTGCAGTGCTTTCTCATTTACTTTAGTATAGGTATTGCTGTGTGGCTTAAAGTTCAATTTATTTTCTTATAACTTCATAGATTGGTGTAAAATGCCAAGAGAGAGTGAGGTTTTGTGGCTTGGAATCTGTTGTCTCAGTTCATTTGATTGAATGGTTACTGTGTGTACAGTACTTGATGTGCTGTATGTGAACAAATTGCTTTAACTGACATCTTACTTTATTGAACGGTACGATCCACTTTTCTGTTGAAAAAATCAGAAATCATCTTTAATGAAACACAATTACTATAAAAAAGGAATTATAAGTTTGAAAAAAAAAAAGTTGCTGCAGTTCCAGTGTTCTACAGTGTGCTAATACTGACAAGCAAGTCATTAGCAATTTTGTGATGTGATTTATGTTTTTGGGACACTGTATAACATATGGTGTTTGCATTGTAATGCAGTATTAACTCATCTACATGTAATGTTTAGCTGTAGACCTATATGTGCACAGCAGGTTGTCACAAGGAAGACTCCAAGCATAGCCCATGTTCGTCACAGGCAAGGGAGTTGCAACAGAAATTAGGATTTTCAGCCAGTTAAAGATTTTGTAAATGTACAACTGTAATCATCAGGGCTTGCTGAAGGACTGGAAAACTCTTCCTCTGGATTCAGGATCAGTAGTCAGACAAAGAAAGGGAATATCTGACTGAGAAGCTAGTGCTTCTGTGTATCTTTGCATACAGCGATGGGAGAATTGAGGACATGTGATTTGACTCCTTTAGGTAATGCATGTGTTGGTTGATAACTGTTTTTTTGTTTTGGATGCCTGTCTGCTCTGGCATTATGTTCCATTTGGTCATGCCTAGCCATGATTTCTATTTTTATTGTTGCCCCCCTTTTTTTTTTTTACTTTTTGACACCGTACCTGGTGGTCTTTCTCACTTCAGAGCCCCTTCGCTGAAATGATAGTTAAGAACAAAGCTTGCGCATTCAGGCTCGAAGGCTCCCATCTGAACATACAGCGCCTGTTCAAAGGGACAGATCACGTATTCTGTGCTCTTGTGGGAGTTGGCAGAGAGGGCCAGGGACTCTCAGGGCTGTTTGCCATTCTGTTTGAAATCTGACACACGCTTGCAAATGGGTGCAAGAATTGCCGAGCTTATGTTCATAAGGACAGATAAGCGAGAGCGTGTTCTTTCTGCCTTTTAGATTAATAGGCATATATTATCTCTGTTTCGTCAGGTTGTAGCAGTGTTTTGCTGTAGTGATTAGGCCCTGCTGACGGTACAGGCAGTACTACTTCAGTCACAACATCCCATCTACAGGCCTGTCCAGATTTGAGGCTGGAACTGACTTCTTCGCTAGTGTAAACTTAATCTCCCTTCCTCTGCCTGGAAAGGCACAACAAGAAGTGCTTGTTTTTGCTTTTCTATTCCCACTCTTTTGTGTTTGCCTTAAAAGAATTGCTCAATCTGTTTGTGGTATAACTTTCTGTTAAACTGTATTAAAATAACATTCAAAATGTTATATGTAGGATGAAAAAATATTAACCACAGCATGTGTGGCTTTAAAAGTCAAACGTTTATTGTGAGCAATGAAACTTTTATTGTAAACAACAGTTTATGAATACTAAAAATACTTTATCAAATAATTTAGAGTGTTTCATATTTTTTTTTGTTGGAACTCACTAGAGCATACATTTATTGCAAATGTGCATTAAGAGTGTGGGATTTTTTTTCTTTCTCAGCTGCTGAGTTGTTTAGAGATTCCTGAGAGTTTCTGTATTTGGCAATAATTAAGAAATACATTCCCAAAGACTTCTGCAAAAGAAAAGTCAGAGGTTATTTAGTACTTGCTTTGTAACCACAAATACTAAATTTCGGAAAGGGGGAGAAAACCCCACAATATTTTCACTCCTGCACCTTATAAGAGAGAGCGTAATTACATAAACTGAAGAGAAGCCTGTGCTGGAAGGGTCAGGAACCAGAGAAGGGCAATGGTGATACTAAAAATAGAAAATGATTGGCATTCTCACTAACAATAATTAATAGATTGTTTGCTATTTTAACAATGTGGTTGGGATGACATTGGTAAACTTTGAGTAGTGACTCCTATGTCTCTGTAATATAGGAGCACAAGCACTGAATGGCTGTATTTTGATCCTGCATTTCAATCTTTATGTAATTATGCTCGTAAACATATAAACTGTTCTGGAACTCTATTGTTGGGCATCAGTGCTTTTTCTATGCCTGATGCTTAGAGGCCGTAAGGGTTAACCACAATGTTAAAAATCAGAATTAGAGAAATGCATTTGTAAGTTGGGTTTTTTTTTTATGTCAAATAATACACAGTACCAAAACTAGTTAGAAGTATATATTACTTACGGTGATAGAGAATTCTGCACAAACCTTGCATCAAGGGAGAATAAATTAAATATAAATACCAGTGTTATCAGGAGTAGTGGTTGCAACTGTTCAAAAAGTTTGACTCAAATCCTGTTTAATCATGTAAGCTTAACACTGACTTCTGCTCTCATTTGTGTTGGAGTAAGCCTAAGATAATTTGACAGAACAGGGACTGCTTCCATGAGGAAGTGTTATGTATCTGATAAAAGACCATATAAAGCAGTGAATAGTTCCTTCAAGAAAAGGAAGGTATCTGCCTTCAAATGTAGCTGCATGTGATTGTTTTTAAAGTGACTTTTTGCTTCCCAAAAATATACCGTTGTTGATTGTACCACTTTGATAATAGTCTGAAAAAATGCAATTTTTGCAAGAGAAACCTGATGGAGTGAGGAGTATCTTGAACTGTGTCAGTGCATTTGTGTTCTTGTCCCACTTGAATGTATGAAAACATCTTCCTGTAGGGTGGATGACCAAATCATAGAATGGTTCAGGTTGGAAGGGACTTTAAAGATCATCTAGTTCCAAGCCCCCTGCCATGGGCAGGGACACCTCCCACTAGACCAGTGCTCAAAGCCCCATCCAGCCTGGCCTTGAACACTTCCAGGGATGGGGCATCCACAGCTTCCCTGGGCAGTCTGTTCTAGTGCCTCACTACCACCCTCATAGTGAAAAATTTCTTCCTGATACCTAATTTAAATCTACCCTTTTCTAGTTTGACACCATTGTCCCTTGTCTTATCGCTACATGCCCTTGTAAAAAGTCCCTCTCCAGTGTTCCTGTAGGCCACCTTCAGATACTGGAAGGTCGCTAAAAGGTCTCTCTGGAGCCTTCTCTTCTCCAGGCTGAACAACCCGAACTCTCTCTCAGCATGTCTTTGGAGGAGAGATGATCCAGCCCTGTGATCATCTTCATGCCCCTCCTCTGGACCCTCTCCGTCAGGTCCATGTCTTTCCTGTGCTGAGGATGCCAGAGCTGGACACAGTGCTCCAGGTGGGGTCTCACCAGAGCGGAGTAGAGGGGCAGAATCAGCTCCCTTGTTCTGCTGGCCACACTGCTTTTGACATAGCCGAGGATGTGGTTGGCATTCTGGGCTGTAAACACATTGCTGGCTTTTAGCTCAGCAGAACGGTATGGGCTCTGAAAAGAGTAAAAGCTGGTCATCTTTTAAAAATTTTTTGTGAACACAGACATATGTTGCTGTGTAGATGATGATTAGAATATAAACACGCAACCTGTGAGCCTTATTAAAGGAAAAATTTTTCTGTATCTGTTCCTAAGGAAGTCTCTGTAGCAGTGTTAGACTAGCTTCTTAGGAATATATACTGATGGTGTAGCTGGTGGTGTTTTTTTTCTTCTCTGATAATAACTGGGAGAAAAATTAAGGTTTTCTAGCATTTGGAGGTTCTGCATTATTCTGCCTTGCAGTTGTTTGTATATTAAATTGCATAGGATAGGAAGCAGATATTAAAAAAAAAAATAGGAAATGATGTTAAATGAAAACAGATTTATTTCCTGTTGTTAACAGGGGTCATTGTTTTTAAAAAGCACAAGTTAGCCCTAGTATAAATGGTGAGGCTTCTGAATTGGTGTTGAGAGTCTGAATTGACAGCACTCCAGAAATCAGTCTGATGGGCTGTTAGGTATAACTCCAAGGGTGTAGAAGGCGTCAGAGCCTATGATCTCATCAGATCCTTGAATTCAGGGCCTTACTACAGAGGAAGTGTTTGTCTGCCTACCATAATAGANATGTTGTACCAAGCATGGTAGATAAACAGTGGATGAGACTTATGCTGTCTGGTGAGATTGATGGATGAATGGGGATAATCAGGTCACACTGTGCTTGTTTGTTATGCAGATTGTAGATTAATGTAAATACTGTGCATTTCTGCATGTCCAAATCTTGTCTTTTTTAATAAAGTCCAAGTCTTGTCGTTTTTAATATTTTTGCAAAGACACTTCTGTGGTGTATTTTCCCCATCACCTAGTAGTAGGTACATACAGTAGAAGTGCAGCTGATGGGTGGGAACAGCGACATCAAACAGCCTTTGACTGTGTTCGTATCAGAGGCTCCACACATTTTGTAAACCTGAAAGTGCCCAGTTGTACAGTTGCAAGGTGGAATAAGCTGCTGTATACACACGGTTTTTAAATACTTAAAGATTAGTTAATGGAGAGGCTTCCTCTGTTGTGTTTTTCTTTTTTGCTCTTTTTTTTTAAACCAGAGTGGTATGCATTCTTCCTTTACTCCAATTATATAGGAACTCTAGCTGTTCCCTGAATTGTTGTTTACCATCTTTCTTTAGTAATGGTGAAACAATTTTCTGAATTCACTGGTTTATCATTGCTGTTAGATTTGAAGAGTACTCTTCTGGGGAGATGATGCTAGAGATTGGGTCACTTTGTAATAGGAAAGTAAAAACTAGGCTCAGCTATATGCTTTGTTCTCTGAATCTCTTTATTTGTATTGAGGGGCTAGAACTACTCCATCTCTCTCAACTGTTACCGTTTTGTATGTCATCAGCGAATTCTGTTCCGCAGGAAACGTTGCTGCTTTATGTTTTCTGTCTTGATTTTTGCATTGAAAACTTGTAGTTCAGAAAGTATTTATGAGTGAAGCGTTGGGAGCTGTTGCTGCAGCGCTCTCAACAGCAAGATGTTTGAGAGCCAGATACAAATCAAGTTAGTAAATGTTTGGCAATGGGCATGAGAGATTCTGTGCGGGCATTTGGGGAAAAATAAAAACAGCTGTTTAGATTTTGACTCTGGCTTGCAACCATGAGCATACACCTTTGGGAGTGTAGGTAGTAGGCTTATTTTTGTTATAAATTCCTTTATTTCCATTTGCCAGCAGCTGCTGCTTTGCTGAGAGTAAATGAGGTGCCTCCTTAGAGGCCGTGGCTAATTACAGATTGGCTGTTGGTGGAGGGGTGCACTTTGAGATAGACATTTTCTTTTATGTCTGTGTCATTTGCATAATGTGTTAGGACACACAGTATGGACTGCATTAAGCATTAGCAAATACACTGTAGGGAATAATCTTGCACTGGCATCACTGAACTGGCTGGGTGACATAATCTTCCTTATTTTAAGTTTTGAGTTTTGTGCTTTTTTTTTTGCTTGGAGGGCCAGGGAGGAGAAACCAAATAGAAAGCTTTAAATTTTATTGTGAGAGATTTTTAAACACTTTTGAGTAACAGTTCCAGTTGGTAAAAATCAGTTGAAAACAGAAACCTGAGCTTGTTTTTGAAGTAATGTGGTCTTTTGTTGTTTTGTTTTTTTTTTTCCTAATAGAAATGGTAGTGTGCCTTCCTACTTTTATCTATTTATACTTGTATGCTTTAATAGTGTACTATTTCTTATTGAAACTTGATTCCAAATCACCCACCCTTTAAAAGACTGTATTTTATTCTTTTCTATTTTAATTTTTCATCTAACTATATAAGGCTTTTTACGTTACAACGTTTTTGAGAACATAGAGAATGAACACTCAAGTACTAAAAAAAAGTGCTAAAAAAATCCCCAAAGCTTCTTAGACTGCCTTAGTGTTAATGTTGAATATATAGATGTTCTGTACTTCAAATATTGGTGTACTTTTTTTATTCTGAGAGGGCAGAAGAGGCTAAAATAAAAATATTTTTTTGTGACATGATTTAACACTTTGAGGTGAAGAGGTGTCTTGGGTGCTACCTGTTCTGACCATGGTATGAGCTAAAAGAGAATCTTTAAATTCTCAGAAATGCCTTCTAGATCATTTGGCTTGTGACAGACAGACACTGTCTACCCAGTGATATGTTCATAGTATTGAGGCAAACTTCTCAGTTTTGAGAACTGAGCTCAATCTATAACTTAGGTTGCGTTTTTGTATTCACGTGGAGAGGTGTCATTCAGAAACTAGTTTATGGAGCTAAAGTCATGAGGATTTCAAAACCATAAGACAGTTCCAGTTATTCTTGATGAAAACATGACGTTTTAACTTCTCCAAGGACTGCCCTGTTGTAATGGAACATGGAAGTGGTTGATTTCCTAAGAAACTTGACTAATATTTAAATACAATTCTTTAATTAAACTTAAAGTCTATTATAGTTTAGGCACGTTTAAACTCATACGTTCTCAGTTTTACCATGTTTAAAAGGACTAGAGTTCAGTTGGTGCTTGCAGGGGTGTGCAGAACTGTCAACATTTCCTTGTGATGCAAGAATCGGAACCGAAATGTTTTGTTGTTGTTTTGGCCAGTGAAAGAAGCAACAGATCTAGATTGTGCACCTCAAGCAGGTGGCCCTTACTACCTGTAGGTTCTGACCTGTTTTTGTGAGATAAAGCTCTGGTTAAAGTTATCTCTGAAAGCAATGCCGCTGTTTCCGTGTAACAATCTGTCCCATTGCACTTCATGCTTTGTTATTGTTGCTGTGCTTTTCTTTTCAGCTCTCCAATTTTGATGCAACTTTAATAGGGAGCCTGTGACTCTGGTGAAAAGTATTCCCATGTGTAGCCACAAACATTTCTTATTCATTAGTGGTTGTAAAGTCTTACTTGTTCCTTCTTGCATGCATTTTAAAATTTTATTATCCTCAATCACCGTGGTAAAAGGTGAGTAAGTAAACTTTTCCCAGAGTAATCAATTTTCATGGCAATTTTACAGGCCTTCTGCTCCATTCTGTGTACTTACGCTATTTTCATATGGGTCTGTCTGAATACAGTCTCACATTTTCTATTCAGTTATTTTTTAAAAATTTGTTGGAGAAGTTGTTTTGTAGCTGCCTGTGGGGTGGAATTTGAACATGATCACCTTTCTTGTCTTAAGGAAGGAAGAATGAACGGCTTGTGTACTGCTCTTGAGGTATTAAAGTATCCCAACTTGCCAAATTAGTATTAATATGAACGTTGGAAGAGTGAAGCAAGTTTACATGAATGGTCTTCAATGTTTCTCGCAATCCATGCATCTGAATCAGATGCTGGAGTAATTCAGTAGCCATAAATAGTTTGGCAAGCTGGTGTTCTGATCCTGATGTCATGGAGGTAGTCTTACAAGCTAGTTAATTGCATCTCTTTTGTTAGCATTTTAATTTTTTAAAAAATGAGAAGTAATATTACTGCTTTTTAAAAATAACTGCATACCTGACCAAAATGGTCCTTGTAGCTGAGCTTGTGGAACAAAGGGTTTTTCTGTATGCAAGTGTTAACGAAACATGACGTTGTATAATGGATGCAAGCCAATACTGGTAGCATTTCATAGCCCGTGCCCTTTAGGTGTTGTTTTTCATGACTACTTTATAGGTGGTTTTGAGTAATTTTCTCTCTGTTTGCACTGTGACTGAAAATATGATTCAGCTGTACATCTAAATAGGGCTGGGAGCTTTCTGCTGTTCTCATGAGTTAAATGGCAATGGAGAGGTAAAGTGCTTATTTTTCTGTCTTCCCTTTTTACAGAAATTTTGCTTGCTGATGTTGTTAGTCATGTTAGTGAAGATGAGTTTTCTGTGAAGAAATGCAGAAAGACCTTTTGATGTTCATCACTAGCTGATAAAAAGTAAAATAAAAACTCAGGTTGCATAAATGTCAAGTAATATGTCACATATGAAATACTGAGGGGTAATGATTAATAGGAGCTCATGGGTGAGGTCTTAGAGTTGTGATAGATAGCTCTAAGGATTAAACAGCAGCTGAATGTTCTGCGTTGGTCAAAAAAGCAAATTGTCATCCTAGTAATTTTGAACAGTTAATGTTCTCTGTCATGCCTCAGTGTATAAATCCATAGTACACTTGGAGCTAGTGTGCCTAGGTCTAGTTCTGTTCCTTCCCCCTTCATTTTCCCCATCTCAGAAACAGTACACTAGAGCCATTAAAGTCTTAGAGAAAGGGCGGCTATAATAATGGAATATACGGAGTTGCTTCTGTACCAAAAACAAGTAAGGAAGCTAGGACTTGGCAGTTTGGGAAAGAGGAAACTGTGGAGAGATGGTAGCTTTCTCCATTTCTCTTGAATTTTTGTGGATCAGCATTTTACTATCTACTCCAAGAACTTGGGTTGTCAGATGAGCATGGTGAAGTGAGAACAAGCAAAAGGAGATGGCCCTTTGCTTAAAAGATAATTAAGCTTGTTACTCTGCACCATGATATTTTGGGAGCTAAAAGTGTGTGCGTAAGCTGAAGGGTAACCCAGATACATTTTTGGAAGAGCAATACTTACACAGTTACTAAATACCCTCGTAGTAGAATGAATTATGGATTTGTGAATAATTGAAGCAAGGAGGGTATTGTAGTGATGCTTGCTCTTGTGTTCTTTCCTGATTATCTGCAATTATCTGCATTTGGTCACCGTTGGAGATGGGCTAGGTGGACCTTTAATCTGGTTAACAGGTGTTCTTATGTGTTACGATGCTGATTGCATGATAACTCATCAGGATTCCTCCTGCTTTCAGGAGGATCTGTACTAAACCTGTTGGAACAAGGCAGCTGTTTGCCATCAGCACCAGGAAGTGCAGTTTTTCAAATATTCAGGACTTGGACCAATTTTTGCTTCTTGAAGGCACAGGCTAGAGATCAAACTTAGACTTTGTTTTTACTTGCTTTTGTGAAAATTGCTATTAACTCTTATTGCATCGTATGGGTGTAATGTTCTCCAGTTTTGATAAGCTAAATGGAAAGGCACAGCTACCTGCTTTTGTATTCACCCCGTCTCTTTCTCCATCCCCCCTTCCAGTTGAAGGAGAAACAAGGTGATTATGTGGCTTGTACACACAACATAAATATGCTGTTGTAGTTCTCGTTTCTTTTGTACTTGTTTGCAATCAGGCAAGTGCTTTTTTTTGCCTGTTGAATTGTTTTCTGCATTACTAATTTTAGGGGACTGCATTACATTGCAAGACTTCCATTCTTGATTCCAATTCTTGCAAATACGCATCAGCAAAACCAGTAAATCCTCAAGAGCCAGTGGAAAACTCCTGTCTACTTCTGTGGTAAATAATGCTACTGGGTTTTTTGTTTGCTGTAGAATAGTTACTCCTCTTCCAGTTGCTCCAGTTCTGTGGTACCAGCTTAAGGAAAGGAAATGGCACTTTGAAAGGGCTACGCAGCAAGATACATAGCTTCAAGGGCTGCTGCACGGAACTGAGTAGTGTTACAGGTAGGGAAAGAACTGGAAGGAGAAGCTCTACCTGGCAAAAAGGAACTTCTCCCTTTCACCGATCCTCAAAATCTGTTATCAAGAATGTAAAAAAAAAAAAAAAAAGTAAACTTTTACCTAAAGAACTGTGAAACGAGGTGGCCACAAAATAGTTTTGCTGAGTTGGGGTTTTTGTCTTGTGTGGGTGGGCAAACCAACAGCCCCCACGCCCCAAAACTATTTTTAAAGCTGGATCTAGAATCTTAAAAGGCATCTGTGGCTAAGATGGTTTCTGCTCTTGTAATCAGTGATTCACGACTCTGAGAAACTAAATTCTTCAAGGTGAGTAGAGACAGTGGTAATATTAGACAGTTACTCAGCAAGGCGTGTTCAGGGTAAACAATTCACACTGGTAACTTTGTATGTAGGGAATAATTTTTTCCTCATTTCATTTAAATTGAGGAGTTGTATAACTTTATGGAAAAAATCTTGCATTCAGTTTAAGACTTCCTTCTTGGAATTCATTGATGCCTGTTTTTCACGCTATCTGATGTGAGTTTATTTGGGGAAAAGATTCTCCCCCTCACAACTCCCTCAGCATGTTAACCTTTATCCATTTCATGGCTGGTTGTCAGTGGCTTAAATTGTGGATGATGCAACATCAGTCAGTGATGCAATGATTGTCTGTAGGCTTCCTTGCAGCTCACAATGGGAACCTGAAGTTTGAAACAGAATTTTATCTGTGTATTATGTTCTGTGTCTGCTGTGAGGGAGGTGAAGCACAAACCCTGCAACCGTCTCTGTCTTGTTTTGGATAGAGCCAGGAGGGTGAATCATAATGTTTTAGTGTGGGTTTTTTTTGTTTGTGGTTTTGGGTTTTTTGGGCTGATTTTTTTTTGTTGGGGTTTTTTTTTTTTTTTTGGTGGTCTGGTGTTGCATGGGCTTTTTTTGTTTGTTTGTCTTTGGTGTGGTTTTTCTGCCCTTTTTAAAAATTTTTTTAATTTTTTTTTATTTCAAGCCATTAATGCCACCGGATGAGTTGAGGGGAAGGTATTATGTATGAGATTAAGAACAGGATTTGTGGGAGTGACTTGACCTTAAGTTCAGTTAATACTGTGGTCACTTCCCCCACTTAGATAATCTGGCCTGGCAGATTTCTCTTTGCTGCTTAGGACCGTGAGCTTTCATTCCTTGGAAGACTCTTGTAGTCTTCCCTACTTTTGTAAGTGAGAAAGCAGGGATTATAAGAATATCTCCTCGGCTGAGTACTGCTGGCCTTTTTCAACCCATGAGGAGCAATGGTGGTTCTTCCTCTGTATTCTTTATCCCATGGTGTAGTTGTTTTTTGAGGAACTTGTTTTTTTTCTTCTGGAGACTCTTCTTATTTGGGAAGGGAGTGGGTAGTTGCATTTTAGAATGACTCACTATGGAAGGATCTTCCAATTAATTCTTAAAGCCTTTCTGGGATAATTGCACTTTCTTTCACAAGCCTGTTTTTTTACTGTTATGTTATTTTGCATATTGCTATTACAAAATGGTAGTAGAGGCTTTACTGTTCCGTTAGGTTTTTTTGTACTTTGAACTCCATCCTGTTCCAAGAAGTTCCATCATATTTATTGCTGAAAATGATTGCAGTCCAGACTAGTTTTTTTTATTTGTAAGTGCTGATTTAGGATAGATGATTTCAGAAATCATAAAAAATACATGTTTAGGAAGACATCTTGTGATGGCATATGTTATTAACAGTGTTTTTTTTTTTTTATAATTGAAAAAAAAAAGTATTCACAGTCTCATTTAAAATACTGAAATGGGGGGGGGGAAATGACGTTGTTCTACTTCAAAAAGTAACCTGTGTTAAGTCCTTTCAGCTGAAGATTCTCATGGACTTCAGCAGGCTTTGGATCAGCAGTTCTAATAAACGGGCCTTTTAAAAAAAGCCTTTAATTCTTGCAAAAACCAGTTGTGTGTATTCTAATACTGTTCTTTAAATAAAGCTGACTGCTTTTTGCATTATGTGCTACAATATAAATAACTAACCTTTATTGTATATTTTCTGCAAACCTTCTTTTAGAGGAATTGGTGCCAGGTTTAAGCACAGATACTCCAAGCAACTAAGATTTTCTTCAAGTATTACAGTAGAAGGCCTAGAAATAAATACAAATTCTATTTCCTTTTATAATGCAAAAATAGATATAATATCTAAAATCTGACATGCTGTTATATATGAAGTCACAACATGAAAATATGAAGAATGTTGTAAAAAAACCAGTATTTTGAAATTATTAAACGCATAATGGAAGTAGATACGTTTGTTTCGGGAACAAAAAGTTGATACTTTTCTGTAACTCCTGTTAGTCAAATTTAGCTTGTCTCTTTAAAAGAAATCTGGGAAGAAAAAGGACTGCTTTTTTGAATGTGTACAACTTGAAAGAGTTGTAGATGCTTCTCCAAAACTAGGCAAATAAGACTGCTGTAAACGTAGTGCAAATTATGAATTTATAAATTGTAAATTTAATCTAAAAAAAAAGGTATATATTCTTGAGCATCTTTCCATAGTGAGTCATGGAATGAAGTATAATTACAATTCATGTAGTGTATCCGTCCAGGATTAACGAAGTCTGCCTGTTTTAAGAGAATTCTCTCTTCCTGTTTGTTTTGGAGTTAGTTTTTTTTTTTCAACTTTATAAACCCAAGATTTTAATCTTGGCAAAGTAAAGCTTATAGAAGCCTTATGTGCAAGGGGCATAGGTACTGCACCTGGAAATAACAGAATGGATGGTTAATTGTGCTGCCCAGGCACTCAGCTGGAAAGGTAGTAAGAATGTAATAATGCTCTACTGAGAAACACTACGCTTAGGTGTTTTTTATTGCAATTGAATTTTAGCTGTCCTTCTGCTGTGTGATCTGTTTGTAGTCAGCTGTGAATTTTTGAAGCCTTTTTTCCTGCCTCCTGTTGGCCATTGGCTAATGAGGTTAGATTAATGTGGAAACGCATCTTATTAAAGAACATAGTTATAAATTTGGTAAGTAGGTTTTTGTATAGCCTGAATTTCAAGTAAGAGGTAGTCAGAAGACTGCCCACAGTGGCGAAATACAGGTATCAGCTGATATGTGATAACTAGCTGTGGTACAAAGCAAAGGCTTTTCTTTGGTGTTCACATGATTTCACACAGAGCCTGGAAACCTGCTGCAGTTAGTCTTTGATATTAGATCTTTCTATGACTCCAGAGTTTCCGTTTCTGAAATCAATATCAGAATTTGTTCTTCTGTTTCTTTTTCCCTTCCCTATATGTGTGTGATTATATGTTGTAATTGTAGATTCTGTAAGTGGTTGCTGAAGCCAGAAGTTTGAGAAAAGGATGACAGTTGCACGAATAACGCTTTCAGTAAAATTAGATGAGAATGACAGAGATGGAATGGATTCACCATTATGCTTACCTTTAAAGGCTTCTGCACACGTTAGCCGAGAGTACTGCGGGAGTATATTGGACATGAGCAATTAGGGAATGTTACAGAATTGAGTTAGAATGTAGTGTTGTGCCAAAAAACAGTCTGAACCTGATTTGTGTGCTGCTACTGTTTGTGTAGCTGCTGCATAATGCATTCTCACCATTGAAAATAAGGCATGGAGTTAAAAACTGCTTTCATGGCATCAGTGAATCACTGAGGTTGGAAAGTGCTTCCAACTTCATCACTGGAGATCACTTAGTTTGATCAGCTGGAGCAGACTGCCTAGGACTGTGTCCAGGCTGGTTTTGACTCCAGGGATGGTGTCTCAGCAGCTTGTCTGGGCAGCCTGTTCCAGTATTTGATCATGCTTACAGTAAGAGGGTGTTTATTTAATCATAGAATTGTATAGGTTGGAAGGGACCTTTCAGATCACTGAGCCCAGCCATCAACCGAACACTGGCAAAACCCATTACTAAACCAAGTCACGAAGCACGATGTCTACCCATCTTTTAAATACCTCCAGGAATGACGATTCCACCACTTCCCTGGGCAGCCTGTTGCAATGCTTGATAACGCTTTCAGTGTAAAAATATTTCCTAATATCTAATCCGAACCTATTTCAGTTTGTGTCCGTTGCCTCTTGTCACTTCATTTTTGGCCCCACTGAGAGACTCTGGCACCTTATTCTTCACCTCTCTCCCTGCTTCCTCCATCAGGTATTTGTACACATGGGTAAGTTTCTGCCCTGCCTGACCAGGACTCTCCAGGTCCCCTCCCTCAGCCTGCTGGCTGTACTCTGCTTAATGGAGTCCACCAGGCTGTCAGCTTTCCTTGCTGCAAGGCCCCATTAGTGGATCATGTTCAACCTGTTGTCCATATGGGAACCCTAGGGCCCTTTATGCAAAGCTACTTTCCAGATGGTTGTCCCAAAGCCTGTTCTGGTGCTTGGGATTATTCCTCCTCAGGTGCAGGATTTGACATTTCCCTTTGAATTTCATGAGGTTCCAGTTTGTCCATTTCTCCAGCCTGTCAACATCTGCCTGAATGGTGGCATGCCCATCTGGTATACCAACCATTTCTCCCAGTTTTGTATCATCTGCAGACTTGCTGAGGGTGTACTCTGACCGATTATCCAGGTAATCAATGAAGAGGTTAGTTTTGGCCCCAGTATTGACCTCTGGGGCACGCCACCAGCGGCTGGCCTGCAGCTGGACCTCTTGCTGTTGGTCATAAGCCTTTGAGCCTGGCAGTTCAACTAGTTTCCAGTGGAGCTCACTGTCCATTTATCTAGCCCATACTTCAACTTGTCCGTAAGGACATTATGGAAGACAGTGTCAAAAGCCCTCCTGATGTCAAGATAAACACTGTTTGCTGCTCTTCTCTCATCCACCATGCCAGTCAACTCCCTACAAATGGCTGTCAGGTTGATTAAGATGTTCTCCTCATCATAAATCCACCTTCTTGTCCTTTGTGTGTTTGGAAACCTTTCTTGTTGCACTTCATGTTCCTTCCCAGATTGAAATCCAGGTGGACTTTGGCTTTCCTATCCTCATTGCTGCATGCTCAGTATCTCTTCCTCCTGGATGTCCTGGGTCTTGCTTGCGATCCTTGTGTGCTTCCTTTTTACATTTGAGTTCAGTTAGAAGCTTCTTGTTCATCCATGCAGGCCACCTGCCACCTTTGCTTGACTTTTCTGCACACTTGTATGGACCATTGTTGAGCTTGGTGAGACACTAGAGCAGGTTGCCCAGAGAGGTGGTGGAGGCCCCATCCCTGGAGGCATTCAAGGCCAGGCTTGGTGAGGCTCTGAGCAACCTGATCTAGTTAAAGATGTCCCTGTTTACTGCAGGAGGGTTGGACTAGTTGACCTTTAGAGGTCCCTTCCAACCCAACAGGTTCTATGATTGGAGGAGGAGATCCATGAAAATCAACCATCTGTCCTGGACCCCTCATCTCTCTAGCACTGTCTCCAGGGATCAGCTTGGAAGAATCCCACAGAACAGTCATGTTCTGAAGTCCAGGGATGTGATGCTGCTATTTGGCCCTGTTCCCTTCCCTGAACTCCACTGTTCATGGCCACTGTAGCGAAAGTTACCCCTAACTTCGTACCCCCAACAGCTCTTCCTTGTCTGTAAGTATGAGGTCCAGCAGATTGTCTCTTCTTTTTTGGGTCCTCAGTCACCTGTGTCAGGAAGTAACTTTCATCACATTCCAGAAATCTACTGGATTGCCTCTGTCCTGCTGTGATGTTAATAAAACGATTTTAAAAAACAGTATTTTTACATACACTTCTTGTGAATACTTTCTGAATTGGTTTTGTACAAGGCAGAATAGGAACTGCCCTCACAGACTGTTGGCCAGGAACTGGTACAGAGGAATTAAATGCAAAGAAGAGGCAGCTTCATTAGAGGATTTATCTGTTTCATCATACAACAAAATTTAAATGCCAGGGTATAAGATTTGTAAGAAAACCAGGGAAAAGGATTGGTAAAGGACTGTTAAATAAAGCTGATACAACAGCTTGCGTTCCTACTATTAAGTAGCTTTTAGTTACCGTTTTATGTCTGTTGCATATTCAGAATCTGATTGAAAATAAGTTGGTAAATTTTGCCATTTTTGTGTCTCGCTGCAATTTAGTGGTGTGCACATCTTGTATCATTGTTTGACATAAAATATTCTATGCAAGCAATTTGTGTTTTTAGTTCTTGGAATTTCTGCCATTTGACCTGAAGTTGCAGTGTGGTGATTTTATTAAAACAAAAAAAAAAAAATCATTTCTCACTTGAAAGACAAGGCTAGTTAATACATTGTCTTTTTACAGACGTAGTAAAAAATGAAAACAAAGACCTCCAGAAGAGAACCACTTCTCTAGTACCAGATATTTTTGCACAGTCCTATTGCTGTCACTTATGTAATGGAGAGCTTGGCATGTGCGTAGTAGAGTTTCGTGATTGATAGGTCACAGTGTGCGTACTCACACTTGGGACAAGGCTGGTAAAAGACATTCCTAGATACACTGTGAACTTAATATGACACTAAGTGAATTTTTTGTGAAGGATCAGGACCTGCTGTTGGCTGAAAGAAGGTTGTGGTGATACAAGGCAGACTTTCTGCTGAAATATAAGCGATTCTGAATTTAATTCATGTGACTTGCTGTTTGTTATATAGTCAAGCTGTAGTCTTTCACTTGTAAACCTCTTGTTTGCTTCTTGGTTTCTGCTAGTATGTTTGGTGAGGTTTTTTTCTGTATTCCACACATTCAGTTGTGCTTGTTTTTCTTTAATTTCTTATTGAATGTTGGAGTTTTCAATAACTTGTTTTGTAGGATTTCTTGGCTGTAACATTAGTACTCCCCCGAGCACTGACAGGAGTCTGATACCTGATATGTCATGACTGATTCAGGACTGGCTTGTTAAAATGGTATGTTTTTCTTGAAACTGTAATTTCATTAGGTTTCACTGACAAATTAATTTCAGGCTTTGAATATAGCTCTTGCAGACTGTCTAGAACTTCTTGATGGCATTTTGTGTGGTGTGTTCCTTCACATACAGAAAATCTGTTGGCAAGTGAACAGCTTTTTAGTTTGAAGTATACTGGTTCAGGTGGATTTATGTGCTGTTTCCTGGGTTTGTGCACCTGGATTTCTGGCTTAGGTTGTTTGATTCGGTCTTTAATTATTAGGAGTTTCTTTGAGATTTCAAGGGCTAGTATTTATTTCATATTTGCTAGGAGCCTTTAAGGGTGGGATTTTTTGCCTTTTTTGTTTGTTTTGCATTGTAGCCCTGAACTTTTCAGTTAAAAGATTGAAATAGCAAAAAATCTTTGACCATTAACTCTATCCAGCTTTTGCAGAAAGGGAACCTGTTATTCAGAACATACTTTGTGTTTTGTATTCAGTACAGAGAAAGAGTTTTTATCATGATAAAAATTACAAATTCAATCTTTCATGTTCTGTTAAGTTTTTGGGTGCCTCTGTACGATGTCAATCACTTCTGCTGTTGTGCAACTTAAAAACGAGGACTGCTTAATGTCCTCTCTCACTCTGCTCATGGGATCATAGGGTTGGAAGGGACCTCTGGAGATCGCCTAGTCCAACCCCCCTGCCAGAGCAGGGTCACCTAGAGCAGGCTGCACAGGAACGTGTCCAGGCGGGTTTTGAATGTCTCCAGAGATGGAGACTCCACCACCTCTCTGGGCTGCCTGTTCCAGTGCTCTGCCACCCTCAAAGTAAAGAAGTTCCTCCTCATGTTTAGGTGGAACTTCCTATGCTCAAGTTTGTGCCCCTTACCTCTTGTCCTGTCCCCAGGCACCACTGAAAAGAGCCTGGCCCCATCCTCCTGACACCCACCCTTTAAGTATTTATAAATGTTGATAAGGTCCCCCCTCAGCCATCTTTTTTCCAGACTGAAGAGACCCAAATCCTTTCTTCATGAGAGAGGTGTTCCAGTCCCCTAATCATCTTGGTAGCTCTCTGCTGCACCTTCTCCAGCAGGTCAGACCCCAACCTGTACCGGTGCATGGGGTTATTCCTCCCCAGGTGCAGCACCCTCCACTTGCCCTTGTTGAATTTCATAAGCTTCCTCTTTGCCCAGATCTCCGGCCTGTCCAGGTCTCTCTGTAGGGCAGCACAGCCTTCTGGTGTGTCAGCCACCCCCCCCAGCTTTGTGTCATCAGCAGACTTGCTGAGGGTGCACTCTATCCCCTCATCCAGGTCATTGATGAATATATGGAGCAGGACTGGCCCCAGTACTGACCCCTGGGGAACACCACTCGTCACTGACCTGCAGCTAGGCTCTGTGCCTGTAATCACAACCCTCTGAGCTCTGTCTTTCATCTTGACCTCTTTCTACTGAACCATTACTTTCCCCATTGTTGGGGTTTCTTTCCATAATTTAGTGCATAGCAAAGACTTTCTCTTTTAATGGGTAAAAGACCTGAGAAAGGCTCTGGAATTACACGCCAGTTTTGTAGCTCTGGAGGGGATAGTACCAACAATTCAATGAAGAAACAAATTAATACTTACTACTATGAGTAATGCTGGTGGTGTAATTGTTGTTGCTATACCTGTGTAGCATAGTAATATAGTTGGTCATACTTATTGTTCACAACATTTGCGCTCTGTCATCTTCAAAACATGCTGGTGCCATTCCCCATCTGTTTGGTGCTGTTGAGGTTCCTTCTAGAAGGCCATGGCCAGTTTGTGGCCCTCTCTGAAGGACAGGACACACTGGAGAGAGGGAGGATGTTCAGGGGCTGGAGAGGACTCCAGCTTTGCTCAGCCTGGAGCGGCAAAGGCTGAGGAGGCAGTTGGATGGGCTGCCTCCCATCCTTGAAAGTGAAGAGACAGCCCCTTGAAAGTGAAGAGACAAGAGGGAACAATTTCAGTAAGGGAGCTTAACTCCAGGCAGTTAAGCGTTGGAGTGGGTTGTGGGAGGTCCTATAACCTTCCTCTTTGGAGACTTTCAGGATTTAACTGGGCAAAGACCTCAAAAGCCTTTTTATCAATAGTCTCCAGTGACAGTGACTGTGTTGTTCTTTCTCTAAATAACCTTATGTTTTGTTACATTGTAAAAACCTTATTGACATGTGCTTTCTAATAAAAATAAGAGGTATTTCTTAATATATTTATGCCAGGAAAAGGACACCTGTCTGAGCCTGTAGAGTTCTTTTTAAAAAATTGTGAAAATAGAATTGTATTCACTGCAAAACACTGACTTCTCTGTCACTCTGAGTTTGATACTTGTTTTTTTTTTTTTTTTCTGAGGCCCACCTGTATAGTACTTCATGAAGAATTAAGTTTTCAGTAAAGCTCAGCAGAACTGTGTTATTTTGGACTAGTGGGGGTGGTGTCTATTTTAGAGGTGAAGGTGTTGCAGGGCTAAGAAAAAAATAACAGATGATTCATCTTGATCTTAAGTCTGTCTCAAGAACTTCAGTGTGATGACTGAAGAGGAGATGGCTTTTCATCATCCAGCGTGAGTTTTGACGAGGGTGATGATTAGGTCAAATTTATGGTTCCTCTTTATCTTTACAGGATTAAGTTTTAGTAAGGAAAATTAAAAGAAAACAAGAATCGGGTTGACTTTCTTAGGAGCTATCTTGTCTGTGTGGCTCCTGTATTAACTACCTTTTTGCAGGATCAGTGCTCAAGTAAAGTGAAGGTAAAAGTCTGCTTTCTAGTTTCTTTCTTCACTTATCCTTATGTTGCTTAATTCCAGAAATTGTATTTTAAAATAAGTTCTTGGAAGTCCTTTGTGTGTTTTCTCATCATACTTTAATTTTTTAGTCTAAATCATTCTCTTTTATCACGATCTCAGGAATAAGGAGTTGGAAAGATAGATCTGAGATCAGCATGCTTCTGAGAGTGATAACTCCACCATTACCATCAAGATTTATGGTTTAGGCCATCATACCACAGATACCATGCTTGTCCTTCATTTATTAGTGAGATTACTTCAATGAATGCTGTTACTGGTTTCAAAAAAAGTTAAAGCTAACATATGTATTTGTGTGCAGGGTTAGAGATAGGCTTGTGACTAACTCTCAGCTTGATGGGGTGGAACCCTTTTGGCCAGAGTTTTGATAGGGCTCTGCTTATAGCCTCTTATATTGGTAAGCACCCCAAAATATTTTAAGCTAAAAATAGTAAGATTTTTGCATAATTTTCTCCTATATGGAAAGTTGACAGGAAAACAAAATTATTAGATTGAGTTACGAGTTAAGGGAAGATATCTCCAGTCCCTACTGACTAGAACAGAGCAAGTCCTTGCTTCCAGACTTAGTTTCAGATGAGGCTTTTTATGTATTCATTGTTATGAATTGAACAAAGATCACTACCACTCAGAAACCAGTTTCCTCTAGTCCCTAGGAAGTTTTTCTTGCATCTCCTCTGAGGTCTGGCTGCGTTTCTGGTGGTGTTCTTACAAGTCTCTTGCTGAAGTGGTTCACTGAAGGGTCAAGCAGCAAGCAGTTAGGTTGGCCAAGCTGATCACTTCTAGAAATAAGTCATGTAGCCTTTTCATGTAGACTTGAGAGATCATTTGGAAAGTGAAACATACTTATTGGATTTTTTTTTATGCTAATGAATGCTAACACGAGCAAACTTCTGTTCTTTAAAATGCTGCCTTCTTTGACGCGTCCTACATTGAGGGAAGGTATAGCATTCTCTGTGTCTTACTTTCCAGAGCATGTGTTGACTTTTTTTTTTTTTTCTTTTAAGAGTCTTGGAAGGATGAATTGTGCCACCAGCATAGTGAGGTTTAAAAGTATAATTCTAAGTGACACATTATATTAAGATCTACTTAGATACCATCCCTGTGGAGTTACATGTGTTGAGTCTGTGGTTTTCTGCAATCAGTGTATTTCCCTTTAGTGGTAACCACTAAAAATTACCCTGGGTTCACAGTGTAATTGAAATTTTGAGGCCAGAGGGTGAAGCCATTGACTTCCTCTGTAAATGTAATGGGGCAGTGCTTTTAGTTGAGGAAAAACAGGTCTTTACCAGTGCTACAGTAGTATTTTGCATAATGTTTGTTTTTGTCATAAAAAGCTTCTTTTATCCTGTTGTTAAGAAATAAAAAGGTTTTAAATTCCAGTATATGAAAGAATTTAAGTATCATGTCAAGTCTCTTTCATGACTCAAGTAATTGCTTGTTACATACGGACAAATTCAGACGCCTGGCTTCTGCGCTTTTGATCATTTAGACACATTACAGCAATGCTTAATTTTACATAGTGCTTTTCACATTCTGTCTAAAAATATGTTCAGTTGTCTGAACTTTAGAAATAAGTGGGATTTTCGGATGTACTTCTTTTTCAGCATAATATATTGCTGCTTCTAGCATCAGCTTGGTCTCTACTTTGCTGTTTGGAATTTCCTTCCCAGATGCTTACATCTGTCCATTGCTGAGATAGGAACCTGAGCTCCTTGCATTGTAAATGCCACTGCATGAGCTATGCCCCATAAAGTGAAGTGCAACACCACCTTTCCTGTGCCTATGTTCTGAGAATTTGACCTTTTGCTCTCTAGAAAAGCGTGCTTTCTGCAGCTCTTCTGTTGTTCTTCCTTAAGAGACGTATCAAAAATGGGGAAAGTAGAATTTAACCTATTGGAAAATGAATGTTGATCAGAAAAAATAGTTTATTGTTCCACCTGTACTCATACAAATTTTCGATGAGCCTGTAAACCTTTTCTGACTTAATAATTTTCGGTTTCTATGTGTGTTTCTGTTGTTTTTAGTTGTTTTTTTTTTTTTTTTGTTAAGAATTCACATGAGCATTGTCGGATTGAAAAGTAATAAAAGCACTAGCCTACGGTTCTGCAACTTTCTTTTTTACTTCTGATGAGAAGATAGCAATCTCTGCATTTCTGTAGGACGATCTGAGAATGATAATACCATAGGACTATGGGAACAGTATGAATGGAGTAGAGAATTGGTTTGTTGTCCAAAAAACAAGCTATGGAATGTATCTTATACAATAATAACTGTGTGCTGAAGGAGTAGAAGGCAGTATGGTTGAAAATGCAGGGCCTGTTTTCTTCAGGCAAAAGATATGGTAGGAAGGAAGCGATGTAATGGAGTGAAGAAGGAAAAATTCTTGAATCTGATTCCTTTTGTGCGTGCTGTCAGTCTGTCCGTCTGTTAGTTCCTCTATAGTTGCTCTTGAGCTCATTGGCCAATTTTGGTCAAATTTCACGGCAGGAAAAAGATTTTGGAGATAATGAAGTGCCTGGAAGTTTGGAGGAAATCAATATGTAGATAGAATTCTGAGAAGCCCAGGTCAGTGCTCAACACTGGAGGTGACATGGGGGAGCTCTGGTGGCCAGTCAGCACATGCATGACTACTGTCTAGCCAAAAAACTCATTCTTTCCTTTCTAGGGAAACTGACAGGACGAAAGAAGATGAGGGGGAGGTACAAGATGTATGAGTCCAAAGTCAGTTCTACTACTCGTGTAGCAACTTGATACGTTTAATTTGTTTCTAAAATAAAACTTAAGCCTTCTTAGAATTCCAAAGCTTACTGGAAAATATGTTAACTTCTTTTAAAATCTGTTTTCTTCCAAGTCAATCCACCTTTGGATGAATGAAGGCTTTAGTGAAAGGGTGGAAACTTGCACAATGGTGGGGAAGAGCTTTGATAAGTGCACATATTTTATGTAACAAAAAATACTGGAAGTGATTAAAGTTAGTTTCTGAATATGTCAGATGACTGATCTGATAACACTGTTCGCCCAAAACTGGGCTTGATGTACATGGAAAAAATGATGCAGAAACTGAAGTAAAATTTGGATTTTTTAATTTCTTCCAATTGCCTAAATTGCCTGGAGAGATTACTAGATAGGTAGGATTTATAAAGCTTAATCTTTGAGTTCTTCTTTTTTAAAAGTAAAGACTAGGGTCTGAACCTCTGAAAACACAGCATATAGAAGCAAGGTTTTGGGTCTAAACTAAATTTTATTTGTAAACTTGACTACAGGGGGCAGGGGTGTTTGGGTTTTCTTTTTTACTTTGCTTGTTTGAGGTACCTCAGCTTTATCTGAAGGGGTTTATGATGATAAGTTCTATCAAAATTTGTTAGACTAGCCTCTGGCACTGTGCAACTTTTAAAATTTGGGTGCAGTCAGAAGAGGAAGCTAGACATAGCAGTCACCAAGCTGTATTAGTTAACAAGCTGTTTTTATTTAACTCTCCTTCACTTAGGAGTGACAAGTGGTGATACTTGTTTCTCTGCTGGGTTCCGTAGCTAGAGTGTGATAGGAGTTCTCTGTACTGCATTATGTTAACTGTAATCAATACAACAAAGTGTCTGACAAGTTTGAAAATCTAACCCTTAGTAGCTTTATTTGGCAGCATATGTTAACTACTATATTTACAATTTATCCCCCTACCGAAGAAGAGTGCAGATGTGAAGAATGTTGCTCGTTAGTAATTGAATGTCTTAAAATCTGCGTCCCCTGTCCATACATCTACAAGTAAAAATGTGCTAATGAATTACTCGTTTCCTCCTTGGCAAGCTGTAGGTTTCCAGTCAGTGGTGTTCTCTTAAAGACACTCTTTTTATATATACTCTATCTATAGAGAGTGATAATTTTTAAATGTAATGTTTTTAAATTTTGCTTGAAAATAGGGGTGCTGCTTTAGTGTTTAACAAGAGTTAGGCTTCAAACTGCAGTAATTCATTCAGTGCTAATAATGCTACCAGGTGGCACCTTTCTCTAGCATTTGCATAATGCTAAAAACGTGTGAGTTCCACTCAGGCATTAAATTTGAGACCACAGGTGGGAACAGGAGAAAGGTGTTTGGAAAGACTCCTGTGAAGGGTACTTTGAGATCTCTTTTGGTGTGGAGGAGAAGAGGCCAAGGAGGGCATTCAGCATTCCTGGGCCTCACCAGCTGGAGTGTAGCTGCCTTCAGGGAGTTTGCTGTAAGAGCTTGGAGCTCTTGTTGCTGTGGGAAACCTCCAGCAAGGTGTTAAGGAACGTACCCACCAGCTGCATGTAATGTCACAGCTTTTTACCTAGGGTTTTTAGGATATCTGTGTACTGTGACTCTGATAATTACCTGATTTTCCAGAGAGCTATTCTGAAATCTAACACCTCCAAGAACTAGTGCTTAATGTGAAGTTGTGCACTCGTATTTGAGTCTTTCTGACTCAGGTGTTCCTCTTTGTTGGAATAAATGCAGAATGGACATGTAATATCTTTTCTTTCTTGACGTGAAAATGGTGTGTGCTTAATCATTATAGGCACTAAAATTCCAATCTTCTGCCTTTTTAATGATTTTTCTCTTTCTACGTGGCTACATTTGGAGGGAAAAAGGAAGTTAAAATGATAGGTTACTGTAAAGATACAGGGAAAGGTAAGACTTTAGACAAATAGTGCAAAAATACATTGCAAACTAAGATAACATTAAAAACAGTGCTTTGATAGTGCGGATGGCAAAGCTTAAAATTATAGAGGTTGACCATCTGCAAGGGTAGGTTATAATTTCACATAAACATGTTCTTGTTACTCCAGTACACTCATGCAAAAAATCCTGTATGTTTAGAATAGCAAAATAAAGATGTTCTATGAAAAACAAGATTAATAATACTACGTGGTAGATTTTCCAGCATGCCAAAACTTATTTTCATTTTTTTTGTGTTTTTTTTNCAAGATTAATAATACTACGTGGTAGATTTTCCAGCATGCCAAAACTTATTTTCATTTTTTTGTCAGTGATATTAGTTAAGTGAAAGAAAGGTTAGGAAGATCTTAACTGGAGTGAAGATTAGACTTCATCTTTCTTGGAATTGGAGCTTATCTTTCTGACTGATAGCTCTATGTGGTCCCTTTCTTGCTCCAGCAGTAGACTGCCTTCCAGCTGCGGGAAGAGGAAGGCAGGGGAAGGAAAGGAGGTGATATTTTCCTAGCTGAAAAACTCGAGTTGCTTCATGCTCTACTAATTTTATTTTAATGAAGACTTTATTTCCTCATTTTAGTTGACTTCAGGAAGAGCTCAGCTACTCTAATGGCCTATTAAGTGAGGCTTTCTTAACTTCAAAATCTGTACTTTGTGTCGAAGGACAGTCTGCTGTTATTCCCTATGGAATGTCAAAGTTGTATTTTGAAGCAGACCATCTAGTGAAGTCTTGAGAACCCACTATACTAAACTCAAATATTAATATTTCATTGAAAATGTCTTAGCGTTCAATAGTTCTTGTATTTACCCACAGGAATAATTTTTAATTTTGGTTCTCTTCTTACAATCTTAGTTCAGAGAAAGCAGGAATACACCTTTGTTCTGATCAGGCTGGCAGAGTGTTTTCGTGTGCTGTGTGGCATAGGTGTCACTTTCTAGCATTGTCTTGCAAGAAGCTCACGCAGTTCTCAGTACACAAACAGTTCAGCCTTCTGAGCATGCCCTGGCCTCAATAAGAGGATACTGGGCTGTAAATTAAGGTGCTTCAATGTGGTCACGCTTGCTGATTAGCTTTATCCAAATCTTGTATTTAGAGATTGATAGATTATTCAGAAGACTTAACTATATTATAACAGATTTGTTGTGTAAATCTATGTCCCAGTACATTGAAAGGATTTTCTTTATACTCAACAGAGCTAGCACTGTATTTTCCTGTGTGTTTATGTATACTTTAATGTATATTCGTATTTCAAAATGGAAGTTTTAGGATTCTGAAGACCAGTCTTGGGCAGGCGAGTAACTCGCATAGTTCTGGCTTTGGGCTCAGGTCAGAAAATAGCAGAGCTGATCACACGGCACTGCAGCGTAGTGAAGAACATGAAAACAACAGTAAGTACCTATTAGAATTGCTCCTGTGGTGGGGCTTAAGCCAGTTGTGGATCTGTGTATGTTCAGATAGGATAACTAGTGCTGTAAATAGAAAACTTTATTTGAAAGAAAAATATGTGTGCTGTTGGTACCAAAGGCATTAAATATGATGTGATTTAATTTAGATGCTTTTAATATCATTCCTGGGGTTGGGGCAATCCCAAACACAAATACAGGCTAGGTGCATAATGGATTAAGAGCAGCCCTGAGGAGAAGGACTTGGGGATGTTGGTTGACGAGAAGCTTAACGTGAGCTGACCATAGAACCATAGAATTTTCATGGTTGGAAAGGACCTTTGAGATCATCGAATCCAACCATACACGCACACACAAAAAAAGACCATGTCTGCTTGCAGCCCAGAAAGCCAACTGTGTACTGGGCTGCATCATCAGAAGCAGGTCAAGGGAGGTGATTCTGCCCCTCTACTCCACGCCAGTGAGACCCCACCTGGAGTACTGTGTCCGACTTTGGAGCTCCCAACATAAGAAGGACATGGTCCTGTTGGAGCAAGTCCAGAGGAGGGCTATGAAAATGGTCAGAGGGCTGGAGCACCTCTGCTATGAGGACAGGCTGAGAGAGTTGGGCTTGTTCAGCCTGGAGAAGAAAAGGCTCCAGAGAGACCTTATAGTGACCTTCCGGTATCTGAAGGTGGCCTACAGGAAAGAATGGGAGGGACTCTTTATCAGGGAATGTAGTGACAGGACAAGGGGTAACAGTTTTATAGTGAAAGAGGGGAGATTTAAATTGGATATTAGGAAGAAATACTTTATTGTGAGGGTGGTGAGTCTCTAGAACAGGTTGCCCATGGCTGCCCCATCCCTGGGAGTGTTCAAGGCCAGGCTGGATGGGGCTTTGATCAGCCTGGTCTACTGGGAGGTGTCCCTGCCCGTGGCAGGGCGGTTGTAACTAGATGATCTTTAAAGTCCCTTCCAACCCGAACCATTCTATGATTTTACGAATGTGATTTAAAGCGTAGTTAACAAATACACTTGGTTTTGCTATTTCCTCCTCTGTTGACATATGAAACTAAGGATAGTGAGAATAAGTGAACACTGAACAAAACTGATACAGTTGTGTGGACACTGGATTAGGCAAACAGGATTTTCCACAGGAGCATGTCATCTTTCTTTAGTCATCCAGGAACTTGCAGGTAGGAGGAAAGGAATCTGCTCTTGTGAGACATTGAGCTGTGGGTAACAGTGATGACAGCTTGAGAAAACTTACACGTTCTTTTAAGTCTCATCAACGTAAGATCTCATTAACACTGTAAATGTTACAGAATTGTTTAATGGTATCGCAGAATTATACTTTGCATAAGAGTACATATTGTATTTCTTATTCATTCCTTACTAGATTTGGCTGTGCATATCTTAAATAGAAAAGTGGTAGAAGCTTGCTTCCAGTTTCTAAAGATTGCCAGACACTTTACTAGACTTCACGGTGGGGACTCATATGCTCTTTTTTTTCTCCACTATATGTAATTTTTGTGTAATAACATACAAAATTTTAATTTCCTATAGCTGAAGTTAGTAAAAAGTCAGTTCTTATTTGGATGCCTGATCATTGCCTTAAACAAAGGAAGAAATCTGTAACTGAATAGGTCAGATAAAGGGGAGGAGAAAATGCATCTTGTATCACATCCTAAACAGACGTTGAAGTAAGGAAACACCAGACTAGTCCGCTCAAAATGGCTGAGGCTAAAATCCAAGGAAGCGGGCAATACTTCAGCTTAACTGGTATCTCAAGAGAAAGGGAGTTTTCTGTGTCATGACTCTAACTTTTGACAGATCAATATTGCTACGCAATATCATTCTCAGAAGCAAACAGGTTGATGACAAAATCGTCTGAGGGTGGATGCAAGAGGATTTTTGAAGAGTTAGGGAGACAAACTGATGAGTACATGTGTGAGTCTTTAAAACGTTACTAGAACAACTGTCTTTATATGATTTAGGTACTATGAATTTGTTTGCGGGGGGTGTGTGTGTTCACAAAATTAATCACAGAAATACATTGTTTGATTTATCTAATGAACTTATACGTTGATTAAAAATATAAGTTGCATTCATGCAGAAGAAAAATGGCAGTTATGCTAGTCTCAGTTATTTTCATTTGCCCTTAGTTTCTGATGAAAGAGTGGTAAGTCTTGTGTACTTCCTTGATTTTTTGGTAGTTGGACTACTAGGAGAGTTATAGCAGACTGGTACGAATGTGTTAAATAGCGTGAAATGGTACTGTGCCAGCTCTTCTAGAGTTGCATTTTTTTCCCTTAAGGGTATTGTTGTGTTTTTAGTTCTATTAACTGTGTTGCATCTTAAAAAGAAGTTGATATAGGGGGAAGGAAACACTCCAGATTTTTTTAATATTGAGAGGGATGTTTTTTTTGTATTTACTGTTTTTTCCTTTTTTAATGTTCATAGCTTTTTGTAACAAATCCAATAATAGGAAAGAATTTAGAATGGAAATCATATTTCAACCTCTTCCTGCTCTTGAGTTGGTTTTAGTAACTTTTCTCATTGTCAGTCTTGTGAGCTGAACAATGGAAATATTCTGTTTTTTCAGATGGGCTTTTTCTTGTTGTTCTTGTGCACTTCTAAATTTCATTTACTAAGACAAGTCAGATTTCCTCTGGAGCTTCACCATGGTCATTATCAGTCTTGTTGGTAACCTGAATTATATTTCAGTTGCTTTTAAAATTCTTTTTAAGTAATCACTGTGTACAACTGTGATAATGGTAGCAAAGGGGATTGAGAGGCTGTAAAGGACTTCTACCTCTTCTACATTTGGGACAACAAGGTGAACAAAATCTTGGCCTTCCTAGAAGCTTCTAACTTCTGTTGGAAAATAATTGCTTTCCAGATTTGAAAAACATCTTATCTGATGTGGAAGAAGGGGTGAACCAATGAAGATGCACATGTGCGTGCTTTGCTTTACTTTAAGTCACTAAACTATCAGTACAAAGAAGAGAATATTAGTTGCTCAGTGTAGAGTGCAGCAAAGCCTTTGTTATTATGTTGGACAGTAATGCCACTGGAATTCCTGTTACTGGCTCCTAAACGTGCTGGTTTCTTAACCAGATAGATAAAGTAATAACTAGGTTTGCTTAGAATGGGACTTTCTCAGTTCACTTGCATTCTCGGTTCAGCCATTGTTTACTGAAGTACATTTTCCATGCCCAACTCTTAAAAGATAACCTTAGAGAGTCATTTTTATGCAACAGCATAAAGATTCACTGTGCCTTCATACACAGGCATGTTCTCTTGTGATACCTTGACTAGAATGGGCTTAAAGGGGAAAAAAAAAAGGTTTTCTATAGTAAAGGATTTACCCTTTCAAAGAACTTGGTGCTCTGAGTTCTGAATGGCATCTTTTTGGGACATGCTTCAGTGTGTGCTGATGATTCTGAGAAATAATGAGTTGAGGAAGTTATGTTTCCTATCTGGTTTTAGCTTAGTTACCTCAAAATACTGAGATTGTAAACCTGCAGGTTTTTAACACCAGGAGAAAACATTAGACTTTGTGATGGGCAGTCTTTGAGAGGACATGATGCTTTGCACAGGCTCGTATTTCTTAAGTTAATAAATCACATAACTGAGCTTCAACTTTATTGTATTCCTGGAATTTTAAGTGCTGCTCATTATTTTAGGGGGAGGAAAACTGACCAGCAATAGAACTTCAAAATCTGGATGCCGTCATCACTTTTTTTGCAGTTGAAGCTCAGTGTATGACAAGGAAGTCTGAGCAGCTGGACACTGAGACCTTTGGAGCCTGCTAACATTGATGTGTGTCCTCTGTCATTTTCTAGTTAGGCAATGGGTGCATCTTTAAATGCTCTGATGGCCTTTTTATACTCCAAATTGGAAATTAAATGTGAAAGCCTTCTAAATTTTGGGCAAAACTTTATAAACTTCTAAAGTTTTAAATATTTACAACACAGATTATTTTGGTTTTGTTTTTGCATTAAACCTTTTTTTTTTTTTTTAAAGGGAGGCATTAGTATATTGAGTGTTGAAGGTAAGAAAGGAAGCCCTCTGTTTGTGTGCCTCGTTTAAGGAGGTTCCATCAGTTCTTGTGCACTTGCAGGAGAAAATTGTAAGCTGAATCTCCTAAGCATAGTTAACTTTGCTTAGGAGAAATAAATAAGGTCTTCCAAAAAACATGTTAACAGTAAAGAAAGTAAGGTTAGAACCTTACTAGTGGAATTTGATTTAACCTTGTAGCAGGGAGGAAATTGGCTTTTGTTAATGAGAGAGCAATTGTCAGGCTAGCTGAAGATTATCAGAAACAGTTTTCAGTAATGGCAGATCAAATTTACAATACATAGAGGAAAATTTTGGAAGGAGTCAGTTTTAAGAAATAACTGCAACTTACTGCTGAAGGTGCTGCTCTGGCATCAGTTTCAGAGCTCCTCCTTTTATCTACGAGACTTCAGTAAAGACTCAAGCTTGCAAAATGGTCCTTACCTCATTCTGTACCTGTTGGAATTTACAAACATTTTGATAGTGATTTTTGGTGGCAGCTGTCAGGCCAATACTGATTATTTGTGAAAATGTTTGTCCTGCTGCTCTATATTGTTATTTATGGTTTAATCTGCAGTATTTAGACACTTCTGCATGAATTGCAGTGGTACAAAAGAACTGGCTGGATTGGAGGGGAAAAAAATAATTTTGTTTTAGAATTTTCCTTAAAACAGATTTGAAAATGAATGCCAAAAAGTAACAGGTTAATAATGGCTGCTGATTTTATGGGAAGAGTTGCACAAATTTGATTATGAGGTTTAAAGGACTCAATTTTGGTTTTTATGTCATACTGTGCAGCAGAAGACTTTTAATATACTATGTTGAATACTTTAGTAGGAGTTTGAGTATTTCATAGGGAATAAATACTGAGTAATACTTTATGGATCTTAAAGTAGATAATTGATAATGAAACCGATCACTGCACAATTGTACTAAAATACTGTTTACGAAGAACCTGGTTGATGATATTTTTAGTACAAAACAGCACTCTTAATTTTTCAGATCTCCTTTCCTTCTTCCCTCCACCTTACTTAGTTGATGACAATATTTTTCCCCAGTGCAACTAAGGTGCAGCAGGCCCCTTTTCCAGCCATGTGCAGGCTGCCCCACGCGTTCTGACAGCATCCCTGCTGCCGGGTCCTTCTTTGTTCCAGCATTCCTCTCCTGGAGACTTTGCTGCCTCGTTCTGTTCCAGCAGCTCTGCAGTAACCCCCTGGTCTGTAAGACCTTACCAAACATCCTCCCTCTCCAAGATTTCTTAAGCTTGGGTAGTTATGATGTCTGTTGTGAGGAAGTGTATCTGTTCCACCTAGTAATAGTTGCTAAGCAGAACATTTCTTCTTGCCCCTTGTCAGCACAGGCTGCTTCAGTGCAGACCATTTAACTTGTATGAGGAGATTTTATTGTTTTACTATCTCAAGCTCTTTCATGCTGTAAGTAATTTTTCTGAGGCCACATTCATCTTGTGTCATGTTGCACTGATACTACTGTTCTCCTTTTTTGTAGTTAGGTGTTGTATGGATAATGGAGAATCTCTGCCATGTACATCTTAAAATGAAGCAGAATAGATTTGTTGTACACAACTGGATTGGAAGTTTGCAGACTGCTCACGTTGGTGAGAAGGGAAGAGGTTGGCTTGGACTCTGGCATTAATTCCCAGGGCCCCTGAGATGAGAAATTAGAACAAGATTTTTTGTTTGGTTTACTTAAATGAGGCCTTATTTGTATAACTGTTTCAAAGTTACAAGCTGCTATTTGGCCACGCCATTTGTTTGACCCTCCTGAACAAGTTTGTTTTATTTCCAGGGTGCTTTTCCAGCACAGATTTTCTTTCACATTTGAAGTACTCTTCAGTTGTTTGGCTGCTATTGAACCAAAGGAGAAATTAGCCACCTCTTCCTGTAGCCAGCCGTTCCTCCATACTTTCCCAAGGTAGAAGACTCTCTTCGATCTCACAGATGTTCTTCCTTGAGGCAGAGCAGGAGTGCTGATGCAAACAGAAGGCAGCCCTTCTCATATGCGTCCCATCTCCTGTGTTATCCGTATCCTGCTCTCACTGGAGGAGCAGCTGAGCCTGGGAATGGGGGGACCCTGAGGCCCGTTTTCTGCAGGACTGTTTCTGCTTGTTCCTTGGCTTCAGGTCAGAAGGTCTGGGTTGTGAGAGATGCTTGGGGTCTCAAACACACTGCAAACAAATAACATGTTCTAGTTTTAAATTATTTTGAGCTACAGCCGGTAGATAAAGCCTTGTCTGTTTGTTTTTGAAGCATTTGTTAGTTAATTATGAGGTTTAAACTGCAGATTATTGTAAGTTGTTTCCATAACTAATAGTTTGTGTAATCATCAGATAAAACGTGTATGTTTCTGTGGAAACACATTTCCTGTATTTCTGAATTTTCATCTTTGAAGGGTAAGGGGGAATACAAGGTAGGCAGTCAAGATACAGAAGCTGAGGTGCATGCTGAAGTGGGATGGTTGTTTGCAGATCGCAAAAAAGAAATGCGTAAAGGAAGAAAGAAAATTTTCCAGCACTTCTGCAGTTTCTCAGGATCCCTCTGGTGTTGCATCTTCATTTTCCTATCAATAGGGCTGTCATCCTTCATTACAGGAGGCAGACAGTGTTTCTGTGCAGTGCTAACAGTACTCTGATAGGTTTGAAGAGGGAGTCTGCCATTTAAGAACCCAAAGTAGATGAACCCATGTAATTTTCATGAAAACCGTGAAGTTCTCCTGACTTAGAAAAGTTGCTGATGTTGTGCTGTGTTTAAAATAGGAGACCTAAGCTTTTGAATGTCATGAAAACACAGAAGCTATCATCACAACTGTGCCTAAGCAAGTTTAAGATTCATATGATATGAATTATTACACTAAATTGTTGATATTCAGACTGGTTGCAGCAGCAGAAATGAAGGCCGGGGGGAAGAACAAGGACAGTTTGAGAGTACCTTTCTGTGTTTGCTTTAGTGATATATCTTAGGATGATCTTGTTTCCTATTTTTTTTCCCCAAGAATGCATAATTTGTCAGCTTCGGAAGTATTATTTTGAAGAATGTTATGCAGTTCTGTCAGTTTATCTCATTGATTTGACACATGGTTGGGGTGGGAAGGGAAACTGAACAGGAAGGAAGGTCCTTGTTCCTGAATGTCATTACTGCATAGCTCTCATATCCTCGAGGATCACCCGGACAAAAGCTGAGTCAGAGCACAGCAGCAGTCTGCGCTAGAGAGAGACATGGCCCAGCTCAGGATTTTGGACTGCATGATCAATCACAACTGGAGTTTCATATGTAACCTGTATTGTGCGTGGAGCAGTCAGGTTTGTTGTTTGCTTATCCTTACGTATTTTAATATCATTATATAATTTAGCATAAGGAAAAAAAAAAGGCTCCAGTTGGTCTCTTCTCCTCACCTCTAATCCTATTGAGGATGTAGTATTAGAAATGTTGCCATTTACTAAGGAGTTTTCTAGAGTTATTAAGCATATAAAGCATGCTTTGACTATATAATTGTTTTTTTTAACACTTTGAGTACTTTAGATTGTTCTTCTAGAGTCTTAAGCTTTGAGGGGTTTCACTTCATGAATTGTACAAAAAGAGAAATATCACAAACAGGAAGGGTGAGATATGCCAGGATAAACTGCCTTGTTAATAAATACAAAGCTGATTTGTTTTCCTGCTTTAAAAGGACTCAGACATCTTGTCTGTTTCAAAATACTTGATCATTAATATGATTAAAAAAAATAGCGTGAGGGAAGGTTGTTACATATTTTTTAAGCATAGAGGATAAAATAAATTTCCACAGGATGTTATTCAGTTCTTAATATGGACAGATTTAAGTCTAATTGACTGACTCACTGACTGCAGAACTGGAGGGGGAGAAAAAACAAACGCAAACCTGCCTGGATTTTGAAGGAAATATTTTTAAATAGAATCCACTTAATCAAGGATTTAAAACAGTGCTATGCAGTTGTAATAGTGCTTTCAAAGTACTCTAGATGTTACCTGTATTTCTCATATAATATTCAGCCAATCACTGAAGGAAATTTATTTTATTCTGCTGTGGTGTAAGGGAAAGGTAATCATTTCTTATACAGTTGTAGTTTCAGTACAGTAACTAGATGCAGGTGATTCAAAAATATTCCCACCATAGAAGTCCTTTGAAATAATATCCCATTTAAAACACAAACTTCCCTTGTATGTCATGTCTGTGTTGAAACATCTTAATTGAGAAAATACGTTGCTGTGTCTTGGTTTTTTTTTTGCTTGTTTGGTGTTTTTTTTGTTGTTGTTGTGTTTGTTTTTTCTTTTAATGATGCAGAAGCTGATTCACAACGTCTGGGTTTTTTGAGTCATCTCCTTAATGTTACACGTTAAAGAAGTCTCTTTTCAATTCGAACAATCAGAGGAGACATGAGGCATTCTCCGAGAGTCTTAATTTTCACAGATGCTTTACTGTTTGCTTACACGTATGTAAGAATTCACCTGTACAGGCAAAGTCAATATGACAATTGCTTCCCGTAGTTGAGAAACCAAGAAGTAAGAAAAGGCTTGGGCTTGTGATATGGGCAGTCCTGTGAAGTTTTAAAATGGGTTTGGTGTAACTAGGGGAAAGAGAAAGGGGGAATGTCTTTTGAGTGCATGGAAGTGAAAGGTTTAAAAAAAACCCCACAAANCTTACCAAACTGGAAAGAAAAACCAGGACTTGCATCAATATACTTCAAATTAGTTGCATGCTTGAGTTAGAAATGTTGCTGAACTGTTTGATCTTGATAGTTTTTATTAAGTAGAATATGCAATTGCTGCGTTTTGTGTTTTTAACTGAAGTTCCTGTATACTATACATCTTATGGAGTTGCTGCTGCTAGTTTTCTTTGAAATAAAGCTGAAAGTTCATTTATGGGATGTTACGGTGCAGCTGCTCTCTTCCTGCTGCATTGAAATGCCGTGGCAGAAGTGGATGCTATCAGGCCTGGTGAGAGATGTGGGCTGCCTTGTATAGCAGTATTGCTCTCCGCATTCTCTACTTAGCAGTGTCCAAGCAGGCTGCTGCTGAGAAAGCACATGGGTGACCTGTGAAGTCTGAGACTAACAGCTCTTTCTCAAGTGTAACCTCAAAGCACAATTCTGGTTTGGCTCATCGTATCCTCGAATTAGCAGAAGTTATGCAGCTTTTTTGGCAATTTCTCTCTGTCCTGACCCTGGTAAAACATCAGGGGATGAATTACTGCTTGTGATCTGAGGGCTGAGTTGGAGGGTTGCCTTATAGGAAAACAAGTTTTCTTGTAAAGAGTCATCAGAAATATATATATTCAAGGAGAAAATACAGACCTACTTAATTGTCCGTATGTGTTACTAATAATTAGTCAGGTTACAGAGTTATTCTAAGGATTTATTTTGTTTTTACTACCCGCCCCCTCCCCTGGCATACATTTCCCAAAGTTTGGCTTTTAAACAGGAGCGAACAAGTACGAAAGAGGGAGGAATATTTTCTTCTGTCCACCATGACAATTTAGGTTTTACAAAAGGTACTGTCACAGTGCAGTGTGAAAGTTACTGTGACTGGATTCAGTTGCCCTTTGCACACTGATACAGCAAGGTTTTGCGTGTATTAAAATGTTCTCAAAGGATATGCAGTGTTTTGTACTAAAGCAGAAACCTCTAAAAGCAAATTATTAGATGATGCAAATCATTGTAGTTCTGTTGACGCCAATGTATTGCAGTTTTTTAGCTCATACCTTGGATGGGATTGATGGCTATCCCATGGTGATCCATGAATAATCAATCACTCAGTAGCCTTCTGCTCTCACAGTGATCCAAGAGTACAAAAATAAACCAAATTGCCTGTGACTTTTAATCTTTCACTCTTTGGTCATGGGACAGCTTCATTACCCACCTTCTAATCTTTCTTAAAATGAGTTATTGCAGAGTACCAAAGTGTCTTGGTTCTTTTTTTTTCTCTTGTCTGTGACTGTTGTCTTGTGGGACATGAGGCAGATTCAAGTGTGGGAGTCTTATGGGTAATTTAGACCTTAAATTTGATTGCAAATGGAGGATTAGTGAAGTAGAGTAGCAGGTAAAAAGTTTGTATGCTATGGGAGACGACTGTAACTAGATTTGTGTGCAGATTTGTGTCTGTACTTATTCAGACTACCCGAACAGTATCATAGGTGATTAATCCTGTTACTAATGTAGTCTTGTCTTGGTAAACAAGGAATGTCTTAAAAATAAAGCTAAGCAATTTCTTTTTTCTCCCTTTGATAGTCTGGTGTTTATGGAGTTGTAGTCTCAGAGTCATAATTTAGCATACTAGCTGTGATACGAATTCTTCAATAAATGTATGGAAGTGCTAAGTCACATTTTTACTCAGTAACATAACAACTAGGCCCATCATCAGTAAGATGCAGAAGGAGCTACTACCCCCTCTGTTCTTGTGAGGACATCCATTAACAGGCTTCAGCGTGCGGGTAGACTCTTGAGATGCTTGGTATGTCTATTCACCTTGTGGCCAAGGTGGGATGTATTAGAGCAAGCGTGCCTAAAACAACAAATGGGTGGTTGGAATAATTACTGATAGGTAACATAAAGTAGATGATGTAACAGTTTTGATTTTTTTTTTTTATACTTGTATCACAAATACCTTGCTTTAAAGTGTTGGATAAGAAACAGTAGACTCCAAGTTGAACGTAGGTTGTCTTCTTACTAGCAAAGAGCATAGGTCATCACTGTGCTCTAACCAGGCTTTTATTAGTTTGAGGAGAACAGATCTTCTCATGTGCTGTTCCCGTTGGTTCTTTGTGGAACAACATCTGGCTTCTGTTTTTTCTTATTGCTGCATCCTGACCTCTAAAAGTAAGAATAATGTTCTTTCAGCCATGTAAATGCTTAAATCTTGGTTTTCTCAACCAGAGATGGGTATTCTGCAACGTTCTGTAAACTTGGTCAGATATCATTGCATAGGATGGGCCTGACCATTGAAGTTGTTGGGCTTGGAGGAACCTTCTCATCAAAAGACTGTATTGATGTATGTGGAAGTAAATTAGTACGTTGTGACGTTACAGCAGCCAAGATCTCTTACTTCTACTGTTTTTAACTTGAGTTTGTTATTGCGGGCTATGTTTTCTGTGAGGCAGTACATGAGAATGTGATGTTGCAGTGCAGGCCCAGCTCCCACAGTGCCTTCAAGCCCCAGGACGCAGCAGTACTGCAGCTGCTGCTGCACTGCAGCTATTTCCCTTCCTTTGGAGGATCCCCCATAACATGAAAAAAAGCTTCTCAGTCTTCCAAATGTGTCACTTGAAGGATGAAACAACAAAGGTGTCTGCATTCCTCCTGAGATATTTGTAGCTGATAATGGTTTTGAAATGTGATATTTATGTTATCTAACTGTGCTCTTATTTCTGTTGATCTTCTGCCTTGAGGGGGGGAGGGACTATGATAAAAATCTCGTCTCATAGCAGTGCAGGGTGTGATGTTTTTAGTTTTATTGAGTAAAAGGTGTAAAATCATCGCAGGAAATAGCTGCTGGCTTTACTCATTGTGGGAATTCACATTGCTGGAGAAACATTCTGTAATGTTCAGAATTACAGGGGAGTAACTCGGCAACAGTGAGCAATTCAAGTCATAGTAATAGGCATGCAAAGACAAGTAGTTCTTAAATAAGCAAATAGACTTGTGTTAAAATAGATTTCTTCTCTCCCCTCACCTCAATCTCCAGACAGAGATACCAAATGTAGATTTTGTCATCTGTGTCATCTACTCTTGCTGACATTTTCAGTGCAAACTGTGAGGAAATACACAGGTCACATATGATCACATCATAAGTCAGTGTTCAAAAGCTTCTGGCTTTGCAGCTAAACTGAAAATCCTGTAGACAACTTTCTCCTCTTTATCCTTTTAGTGATATCTCATCTCTAGGCATAAAGATTTAAGATATTTTTTTTTTTTTTCAGGTCAATGACTTTACAGTCCTTTTTTAAGCATCTTCCTGTGCTTGATACCTTTGTAAATGAAGTTCTTCACTGAAAAAGCTGCTTTTCTTCCTCTGTTGTATAGGCACAATTGATAAATTGATAAAAAAACAATAGTCCCCCCCTAAATTTTGTTGACTTGGATGTTTGGATATGTGGCTTTGCCTCTGTGTATGCTAATTATTTTTTAATTTTTCTTTTAGGGGTGGTATAAACCCCAAGCCTTTTCACTTCGGAGTTTCAGGCTTTTAAAACTTGTAGTACATCGATGTGCACGTTACATAGTATCTTCAAATTAAATATCTTGAAATACAGGACTAGGATTATATTTAAGTGGTGGGTTTGTCTGCACGAATTTATTAATAGTCTGTATATGGGAAAGCTTTCACACTGAGTAGCTCAAGTTGTATATGTAGACATTATTTTTGAGAGAGAAGCAGTGTAACGTGGGGATGTAAAATATCTTGAAGTATTTGTCTTAAAAGTTTTGTGGTGTTTTGAGCCATATTGTCTATGTTAAACTTCCTAAGAAATTTAGGCTTGATACAAATAGTTCTCTCAAGTCGGTTGTTCTTAAAACTCTCCCCATGTGTCTAGGTAAATCTTTTGCAGATAGTCAGACTGTGAAATAATGACTCACTTGCAATAATCATGTTTTCAGGATGACAGTTTGGATTTTGATATTGAAGGTCAATTCCCTCATCTCCCAAAGGCTTCCTTTTGGCTTTGGGCAGATCAGACATTTCTGTTGTACATGAAAAAATCTTAAGTAAAGCTGCAGTATTGCAGAACTGAATGATCTTAAGTCTTAACAGCTTGAATTATCAGCAGGTACGATGATGCGTTTATGCAGGTGCAGTGGTGCAGCTAGTCTCTAAACTATTTTATTTTCTTGTTTTTACAACAGGAATGAGCATATTCTGTTTATGTTGAAAAGGTCAGTAGCTTCAGTAAGAGAAGCCTCATACCTCCATTCAATAGAGAGCAGGTGTTGAGCCCACAAAGTAAAGCCCTCCCTCAGCGTTGTAGCCGCAGCATGGAGTAGTGTGGTCTGAGCCCAGGGGCTTGCTGTGGAAAAACGAATGCTCTCTTGGGTGGTTTGGCCAAATTAAACTGCATCCCTTGTAGAACTGATAACTTTTTGAACCAAGACATAGCCTCTGGCTGTCGTGGAGAGAAACAGTATGAACTGAAGGAAATGTGTAGGCAGCTTCAGAGCTGACAGTAGTTTGAAGCTGTGCTGCATCTGGTTATTGAAAGGGGTTCTGTGCAGGTCAGGTTTTACACTGTGCGGTGATTTTGCTTTCCTTAATGGCTTCTGCAAAACTATTTCATATGTAAATAAGTATGTTATAATAGTCTGGTGAGAGTGTAGTGGAAGCTATCTGGTATGTTGTGTGTTTGATAAAGTCCATGTTATTCTAGAAAGCAACTTTGTTGTAACTCATGTCTGGTTTTGCAGTAGTGTACTTAGCTGGGGACGTTGGCGGTGTTCCTTATTGTTCTCTCTGCATTTGTAGGAAGCAGAGTGGGTCATGGAGTGGCTCATATTCTTGGGTCTATCAAAAAGTTCCCATAAGCTGAAAGCAGCAGTGTAAGGCAGCCCTCGACAGACGGTGACTATGCAAATCACCGTAACACTCGATCAGACTGCTGAGAAGGTTCTTTTATCATGCATGGAGTAACCTCAGACATTGCTTCAATGCTGAGGGGTAGGAGCATGATTTCTTCGTCTCCTGTCTTTGATATTTCCAGATTAGACTGTAAGGTGAGGACAAAGCATTTCCTATTCTTAACAAGCAACGACAGAACAAGCAGAGTAGGAAAAGCTTCAATTTAGCTAAACTAAGATCACATGACATTTTGCTGTTATGCTACCAGCCCTGCAGATGTTTCCTTTCTTTCCAGTTTAAGGATGTAGCTGTTAAGAGGGGAGGCTTTTGCTAATGAGCCTATAAGAAAACAAGGAAGCTCTAAATTTCTTTTTTGTTTTTAAATGTTTTTCTGACTAAATTTAATACTATAACTTGCATTTAGTATTTACAATAAAAAGCACACAGTTCATAAACAAAAACAGATGGTGAAAATAGTGTGCATCTCTGTCCTATGAAGTCCCAATACTTTTACTCTGTTTCTTGGTGCTGTTGCTTGAAACTGGCTCTTAGTCCGTGGAAGTACAAGGCACGATCTAAACTGAAGTGCAGTTCAGATCTGCGTTTCAGATCTAATGTAGCTCTGGAAAGAATCTTGAATAAAGTAGTACAGCTTTTGGATGTGGACTAGCTACTACAAATGTATGTTATGTATATGTGCCCGCACACAAACTACAGTATACTTTTTTTGTGTGTATATATGTGTATAAAAACAAAATAGATATATGATAGATTGGGATCATTTTAATGAGTTGAAGCACGCTAAACTTGCTAGTATGTAGTGTTGAAGGGGAGATCTGGTAAGTTAGTGACATCTGGGTGATTCGGGGATTAGGTGTTGACTGGAGAAGCCCTGTTTGAGCTGTAGTGGTGCACTAGTCATGCCAGACCTGATCTTGCTCTTGGTGAAGTTAAGATCATAATGCAAAAAGTCCAGGTTACCAGAACTACAGTATAAGAAAACCAGAGCTTGCTCTGTGTAAAAGGCTATTTCAGGTCTCGCCAGATGTAGTACGTTGAGATTCTCCCTGCTTCAAAGGAGCAAAACTGTTTCTGGATCTCCCCTGGCCTGGAAAGCTGCATGCTCCTTCCATTTGAGCAAGTATGTCCAGCTGGGCTCAGTTTGCAGAGCCAGTTGTGTCACTGTGTTTCATGTAGAGCTAGGTAAACTAAACAATTTTCAGCAACATTTTGAGATAATCCAGTTTCAGACTGTCACGTGTCACTAAATCTTTGAGTGGTGTGGCAGCGTAAAGCTAGTTATTTGTGTTGTGATGAAGAGACTTGATTTCAAATCCAGAAGATGGAGGTTTTTCCAGGGATAGGCTTCCTCTAACCCTTCTTGGTTTTCTGCATTTGAGCTCAGGCGGAAAAATGCAATGTAAATGTGAGAGCATTTTAAGGTGAGGGAGGGAAGTAAAAGTTGCTGTAGATAGCCTTCAGCTTTGCTTTTCAGGTATTGCAGAGCTGACATGAGCACCAATTGCTGTGCTTTGCAGAGTGGCCTTTCGTGAACAGTAGAGCACATTAAGGAAAGTTTAAGCTGTGCAATAAGCACCATGTGTGGAAGTTTTTATTACTTATTTTCTGTGCACCTTGACGTTTTTGAGAACTGAAATCCTTTATCTTGAAAATACTGTTTTTCCTTTGAATGATTGTGTTTACCACAACAGTAGTTATAAAACCACACAGAAACACGTGTCCCTCTGTCCTTCTCCTTCCACCCCCAGACCAGTTCTGTAGCCTGTGTGGTGCACGGGAGCAATGGATGTCTCCATTCCTGTGCCTCCTAGCCATCTGCCGTGCTGGCACAGGCGCTTTGTTTTTGAAAGGTTGCAGATTTCCCACTTATTTCATATATTTGAGTAGTCCTGTATTGCTTTCTTGAGCCTTTCTCCTTACCTGGCCTTGCTTGGTTTGAGGACATCGTTTATGTATTTTATTCAATTGGATTATTCAGTTCTGAAATGCGTTTCAAAGTCTATGTGGGTGTGCTCACTGATCTTTGCTGCAGGCAGACACTGCCTTCATTATTGAATTAAAAGAATATCCCAGGTTTATATTCCATCCAAATGGGATTCGCACTCCTAAAAGAAAGTGGCAGGTTTGCTGCTAGGACCACTCCCTAGGAAACACCTGAATTAACTTCAGTTAGTCCCCCCCAAAAGGACCTGTTGCTTTGGTCACCCAGGCTTAGTGCCATAACAGTGCAGCAAACTGATAAAAAGTGGGCTCCTGTGAGGAAGACACCCATGGTTGCTCCATTGCCCTGCCCGTTCTTCATCGCTCGACAGGCCTGTCGGCAAGACCCATTGGAGGGCTGAGTGATGGAGAGCTGTTCACAGAGGCTGCCTCACTGCTCCTGGTGGCTGTTCAGGGACTGCCTGCACAGCCAAGGGGAGCAACAAATGTGAAAAATGGCATTGCCCATCCTTGCCCTTAGTCTTATGGCAATCACTAATAATTTATTTCTGTTTTCCTGTTGTTTGACACTGAAAGCACGTAGTAACTTTCCATCTGGAGTGGTAAAGGATTTGGATCTTGTTCTAGAGAGATAGTTGAGTTCTTCAGTTTGCCTTTATTATCCTTTCTAGTTACTGCATCCCCTCAGCTGCACCTCAAGAGAAATGTTAGTGCTGGGGAGTGTCAGCACATATCCTGCACTTCGTGTGTGCCTACCGCCCGCCGCATAGGAAATGAATGGGATCCCCTGGTAACTCTCAAGAGCTGACACATTCCCTGAGTTTCAGATATGAAGTCTTCCTCTGGAGACTGGCTTTTCTTGTCTTTTCTTTTTTTTTTTTTTTTTCCTTTTTTCTTTTTTTTGCTGCCTTCATGAAGAGCTGCTGCATGGAAGAAGAGCTGTGCCTCCCACTTCCAACAGCAGACTGTCTTCTGTTGTTAGCAATGGCCCCAGAGAGAGAGCCTTGACTTGGACCAGTTTTATCTGCCTCTGTGAATGCCATCTACTGATGGTTGTACGTGCAAGGACTCCTCTGTTTATCTCCACATCTCAGCTTTCTCTTGTGGTGAGAGCGGTTCTGCAGCTGTTTGATCTTTTAAGCTTTGAGGGCTTGTTTACATCTTCATTTCCAGTTTCAGGTGCTTCATAGCAAGGCAGCCTCCTCTTGATACCTACTGAAAACAGGCTTAGCAGTTACTAGCATTGAGCAACTGAGTCCTTCCTGAAGCTTTCTTAAATACATAGCACCGAAGTGGACAGGATGGAGACAGGTATCTTCTGTTTCCCACTTGGAGAGTCTTGCTACCAGTCAGTAGGTCCAGCACAGTCTGTTCAGTGATGTCCGTTTCCCTGTGGCCAATTCTGCAAAAGAATATAGGAACAGATATTTTGAGGTAGCAAAAAATTTCCTCTTACGTGCTTCAGTACGTTTCTGTGTCTCAGACTGCCCAATCCTTCTGTCAAGACGTGCTCTTACAGTGTCACTCCTGTAGGTAAAGGCTCATTTATCCTGAACTACTTTCACTCCAGTCTGCTATGTTACAGTCATATCTACTTGTAGTGAAGTGCTGTTCATAAAAGTACCTGTCAGCACACAGTAAATGTCAACAATTATATGAATGTATTGTATATACTGGTGTTTGGTGTATACTGTGAACCTGTATTGCATGTAAATTTTATACTGAGTTGAACTCATTATTGGATAGAGGGAAGCTTTTATTTTTAACATTATAGTTATTTATTTCTACTTCATAAAGTTCAGTTTAACATAGAGGCGGGAGGTGATTACACTTACCCATGCCCAAGTAATGTTGGTATTTCTAAAAGGTAGACAAGAAAAAGATGATCTTCCTGATTAAAGTAGAAGTCACAAGAATGCTTAATGGCAGGGTTTGAACATAATGAGAATTTAGTTTGACAGGACTGTGTACACAAGAGAGTCAGAGAGAAAGCCATATTTAAGGCAGAGGCTCTGTGTGCACTTAAGGCTGTCTAATGTCTTGTTGGGGTGGTGGGATGGACAGAGAGAAGTCCCGTGGAGCTGCTGAGGCTGAAAGTGATGGAACTCATTTATTTGTTTTGAAGACAAAGGTATGTCCTGGGTACCTGGAGGGTGGATTTGCTTAAGGTGTTACCTTTGTATCAGTGATTTATTTTTCTTCATCTGGAAATGACTTCTGCTTAAGATGCTGTTTGCACATTCCAGTTTGATTTAAAGACATTAGAAATGTCTTATCTCACCATGGCTGGAAACCATTTCAGTATGCGATAGTAGTATTTATCTCTCTAAATGTGACCTATCTCCCTTGAAATCTTTATGAGCTTGAGGAGAACTGAATGAAAGGGAAAGACTCCTTTTGCATCTTGTGTGAATAATCCTGCTTCTGAGGTGCTACTGACATAAAGCATTGGCTGGCTTTCTCTGTGTGCTGGGTGTACCTCCCTATACCGCAGGTGAAGGTAGAGATAATACATCTCAAAGAAAGGTTGTACAACCTTTTCTTTGGTTGTCTCAACTCTCTTTCTCAGATGCTTCTTAGAGGAGGTGTTACATGTTCTAAGAACACAGAAGAGCTGTGTGTTTTGGAGGGTTTATGTTTGTTTTCTATCATATTGGAGAACCAGGGTCTGTATGTTCTCCAATGGACTGAACTTTTACTCTGAGTTCACTGATGTGCAGGGTCCAGGTCTGTGACTGCAGGAGAAAATAAGGGTTGAGGGGATATGCTGTCCTCTAGGCATAATATGTTTCTTTGCTTCATCGTTTCTGATCAGATAGCTGTACCAAAAAAGCAGAAGTGGTTTTTTTGAGGGTTATATTTATTATTGCTTCTTTTGATTTTTTTTGTCGGCTTCTAGCAAAGTGATTTGAAGCGCTCTGTATGGTTGAGACTGAAAGGGTCAGTGGCTTATTGTAACTTTATTTGAAAATCATTTGTGGAAGAACCTGGTTATTAAAGAAACAAAGACTGACTTGCAGTGAAACCTGCTGTTGCTCTGTGGGTAACGTTTTCTTGCCCGTATAGGCGTGGGGTTTTTTTCTCCTATTCTGTAGCCTTAGCCAGAAGACCTTTTTCTTTTCTGTTACCTTTTTAAAGGTACTTATACTGTGTCACATAAAATAAGATCAAACTGTGCTAGAAAAGCCTTTTTTCTCTGAAATTGCAGATTTAACAGGGCAGTTAGCTAAGCGATAACTACTTGGGTACAAAACTTAGGGAAAATAAACGACCTGATGCAAGAAATATCACTGTTTTCAAGCGAGCCCAGCAATTAGTATTATTTTGGTGTCTCAGGATGATTTTACGGATTAATAACTGTTTTCACGATCCTTTTTCCTCTGTCTTATGTCAGTAGTGACTAAAAAAAATAAATGATGTGATGGCTGTTGAAGTAGTATCAGTCTATTTTCTTATCAGTATATATCTGTCTAGCTATTTTGGGTATTGCATGTCTTGGTAGAGTTGCTAAAATTTTAACATTGTTAATGCAGCTGAAGCAGGCCCTGTTTAGCGCAGGCTGTCTCTGTACTCTTACTGAGTTATTGATAGGTAAGTCCCCTGGTTGTTCTGGTGTGTTTTGTTTGCTTGTTTGTTTATTTATAAAACACAGATTTAGGCTCCAGAAAATGCAGTTTGTGTAACACGCTTACAATGACTTTTTTATTTGTGAAGTGCTCTATGTGGTAAAAAAAGGCAAAACAAAGTTTAAAAAACAGCATAGAGCAAATCTGTATGCCAGTCCTAAGCATCTTTAGAAATAATTTTGAACTTGTGTACTGAGCACAAAGATGAAATACAGATGAAAACTGATTACTCACACCAACTTTAAAATGCCCTGAATAGTTTTTTAACGATCAATAATGCAATATATCTGTTATTTCTTGTTCACTATTATTCATCTATGAAGACAGTATTCAGAACTCAGAGTATACCTATTTATCTGTTCAGACAGTCAAGAAGACAATTCTTTATTGATATCTTGTATTGCTATTACCTATGACTGTCACTTAAGGATTGCTCAATATAGATCTGTTTTTAAATTGTTCAGAAAATTAAAAATCAAGCAAGCTTTGGAGAGTGTGCAGGTTGGGTGTGTTTGCCTTTTAAAAATTTTTTTTGGACTGACATAATGGGAAATTATAGGTTTGAAATTTACTTGTAGTTAGAAGTACTATGCTTTACAAACATCCATGCGATTTACTGATTTTACATAATTCTCACTGCATGTTAAACTCCTGGTGATTCATGTAGTTCTTTAAGGTGCCATCCGATTTTTCATGGATGCTTTCATTGCTCAGAAAAAAGGGTTAAATACAGTATTAGAAACAAAGCATGCATTTTACAATGCACTTAAGCATCTGTTGTATGTCCTTGTAATTGCATTTAACAGGAAATGATGCTTTGAGATACTTTGTGCAGAAACCTTGTTATGAAGAAATCCTGGGGAAATGATGCTTGAATCATTTTTAGTAGCCTGGGATTCTTCAGTCCTTGAATTCAATAGAATGCATTCTGACTTCAATTTTGAGCATTGAATCTATAGAGAAACAAACATACAGATCTTTGGTAAGGAATATGGCTAAATAATCTCTGGTTTGTTAGATTTTGTATGAAATGAAAAGAAAATAAAGCATTCGTTTTTCATTCTCTGGAAATGCAAAGACAAATAACCTCAAGGTTATGAGATATTTATGTATTCGTAACTTGATTACTATCATTTTTGGCTCGCAAGGAAAACCATGTAGGAACTCTGCCTTCAGTAACATATTCTTGCCTATGCTAAACATCATCTGGTTCTTGCTTGCTGTCTTGCATCCTTGTTTTGCTTGTGTTTTTGAAAACTTTTCTTGTTTCTTTTTAAAGTCTTCTCTGGCAAGGGGTATTCTGGTGGATGTGTTGTGGTTGGACATGTCACAGGGTTACTCAGCAGATGTTGACTCTCTTTTCTTTACAATTCAGGTTCTTTCTTGTGCATAGTGGTGGCTGAAAGTTGATGTTACTGAACATCTCACATTCATTATTAATATTGGCTTTTTCTGTTGCCCTCTTGGTGGACCTCACGGAGGTCCAACGATGGCATGGAGACATCTTTCACTTTTGGCGTGCTCTTTCAAGAAATCATGGTTGAGTAGGGAGTACCGTTGTTTATGAATAGGTGTTAGTACAGCAACTTCTATGAATGCTAAAAGTTCACGTGAAATTACAAGGGAAATAGAGGTTCTCCTCTCTCTGTAATCAAATGCTGCATCTCCCATTTCTCAGACCTAGTGAAGTTCTCTGTATGACTGTATTTTGAACTCAGGTTACAGTAGTTCTATATGTAAACCTCAGTGATCAGTTGTTATACATACTGAAACTACTTTTTGGGCTGATTAGGGAGGTTTTTGTCAGGTAAAAAAAGATACAAACACGTTGTTGACTTCTGTTTTTAAGTGCTACGTTTAAGCTTGCTGTTTACGTATCTATAACAATAGGTATTTGCTTATTAACATTTTGAATTTGTGTGATACCTGTGGTTGTTTACAACTGTTCAGAACTTCTGCATCAAGGATTGCCTATAAAAATTCCGGAGGAGAAACAGAAGTTTGCAAGGGAATGTTAAATAGATGGATTGCTGCCCGTCACTTAATGGAGGAAATCACTGTCATTTTTTGAGAAGCCCGTGATATTTTTTTTATTAGGAGCTGTTTCTTTTGCCAGTTTACTAGGATCAAAATGTTCTTACTGGCTCCAGTGTCTGCTCAGGTCACGAGATTGAAAGACTGAGAAGGGATGTTTCTTTGTGCAGAACTGAAAAAACGCTGTCATGTTTTGGAAGCTCAACACACCTCAATAGCAAACCCCATCCTTAGGCTAAAGGATTATGTGACTTTTTTTTTTTACCTTAATATTTGCATTGCTTGAACTTTAAACTAAAGCCACTCATCTTTGCAGTTCCATAGTTCTCACTAATTTTTTATTTGTTAGTCATCTAATTGCACAGTCATTTCTGTTTCACACTAACACTTCAAAATGCGAATGAAGATGATCGATGAGGACAGACGAGGTTGAGATTGAGTCCTTGTTATTTAATTATTGTTCTTTCCAAAATCTGCTGATAATCCTTGTAGGCTGTTCAGAGGAGCAGAGTCCTGTTGGGCTGCTCTGGATTCTCTGCCTCTTCTGATTCCACAAGTGGCTCCATTTTCTTGGCTTGGCTGTAGCACTGAGACCCTTCTGTATTTGTTTTCCCTTGCTGAAGAACAGGGTTGTTGGAGGTAGGGAGGCTGGTCTTTAAGCAATGGCTAGTGTTTCCTTGTCCTCCTAGTTGGATGTGCCAAGATGTGGGGTTCCAAGGACAAACCGTAGCATCTGTGTAGAAATGCATCGTGTTTTATGTACCTTAATGCAGAATGTTGTTCTGTTCTAGTGGGTTTACTGTCTCACCAAGCAGCTGCGTTTCTTTTCAGTGCTGCTGTCATTGTGGTTAGAGTGGAAACGCTTTGTCTCTCTGAAGATGTTGACTGGAGTTGTCTGGGCGCACCTTGCTGATAAGCACTGCAGTTCAAGATCCCAGCTGTAAGGCTGAATCAAAAGGGATTATTTTGGAGCAGCCCAGGAAAAAAACCAAGCAGTAAATTCTGACACGTATCTGCCACAGCAGCAGAGCTACAGAAAGACAAGACTACTATTATTTCTGTTTGAATACCCTTTGAATAGGCTATAGGCTCTGGTATCTAAATTTGTTTCACGCATCGTTGAACTAGAATATTTAAAGGAGGGTCATAGCGTTTTTGCATGCTTTCTTTGTATGTCTTCTGCCTTTGATTTGAAATGTTGTGTGTGGTGTGGCACTCACTTTGAAAATTGAAATGGAAGATTTCATATAAGGCTGAGAAGATAAATCCTTTTACAGTGTTTTTGAGTCACAGGCATATAATATTACCCTTAAGAAAAAAAAGCAAGCTGTCTTATTTCTGCATGAGAGGAGGGATTGCAGTAGGACTGTAAAAGGAAACTAGACCTTTTTACTTGTGTATTCAGAATTTGCATACTGAAATGTTCAGAGAAAGTAGCTTAAGCGTGGAAAAAAACAAAAGTGAAGTCAAAGATATGACTACAGGAGAAGTCTCTTGCTGAAGAGGCTAATGTTGCTAACATTGCATATGTCCAACTGTGTTTTACTTTTTTTAAGTGAGGAGATACTAGTTGAGAAAACCATCCCTGTGTTATAAGTGAGGAAAAGAGGACTCGGTTTTGTGCGTATGTGTGTGAGCTATGTGCACCCATGAATGGGGTCCCAGAAGACACGCCTGTGTATCTGAAGTAGAAAGCAAATAAAGCCTGCAAGCTGTACACCTTTCTTGCAGTGTACAGCCTTTCACTGTTGTACACTGACTTTCTTAATATCTAACTTCATTTAAGATTTAAGAGTAATTCTGTATGTGATATGACCAGAGATGTAATGCTATAAGGGATGCTGCTTTACAATACGCATTTCTTTTGAAAATATTAGTGATCATTAAGTTATTTTGGTTATGGGGGAGAATTTTTATTTTGAAGTGCACAGTAATGTTTGTTTGTTTTAAAATTCTCCAAATTACTACTTCTGTGTATGTCTTCTGTATTTCAGGCATCAAAAAATAAAGATGGAAAAGAGCAGAGTGAAGCTGTATCACCATCGGAGGAAGAAGAAACTTTTTCTTGGCCTGGTCCCAAAACTGTCGTGCTAAGGAGGACATCTCAGGGTTTTGGCTTCACCTTAAGACACTTCATAGTTTACCCTCCGGAATCTGCAGTTCAGTTTTCTTTTAAAGTAAGTGACATTGATGATGAAGCATTTACATATAGCTTTATTACACTTTCTAGGGTCAAAAATCCAGCTTGCTTGAAAGTAAATGTATGTATAGATGTCTTATACAGAGGAAAAATCCCTTGTGTGTAAGGTGGGTGGACTCACTTATTGCATCGTTCTATAACCATGCACCGATCTGTTCCAAGAAAATGGAATTGACTGGATATGACCTCAACTGAGTTAAAAATACTTGTAACCATGGGTAAGACCAGTGTCTTATTTCAGAATATGGAAATATTTCTCTGTACAGAATTTTTATACCCAAAGCCAGTGTGATTAGTCTGTACACCTTTTGAAGTGTAGACTTCAAGGGTGGGAGGCTTGGGTTTTTTCTTTTTTGTTGTTGGTTTTGTCGTGTAGTTGTCCTGTCCCTGTCCCCCATTGAAGTTTGTCATACCATCATACAAAAAGAACAGCCTGGAAAAGCGTTACTTTACTATAGTTTCTAATGGAGTATCTTAAAATTAATGTATGTTAGAAAGACGGGTTGTATTTCTATAATGTGTTCTTTGTGCTGAAAAATAACAATCCCCTGCTCCCTCTTAGTCAAGAGACAAATATATACAAAATACATATAGGCCTACATTAAAGGACAACTTTCTTAAATAAACTGTAAAATATTGTACAATAAAACAAGTAATTCTAAATGCTAAGGAGCTAATTGGTCTGCATTGCTCAAAGGGTGTATGTATTCTCCTATGTGACTGAACCGTTTGAAAGTTGCTGTAGTACCTGGTGTTGAAGAAAAAATCCATTTAATAGTGATAGAAATTTGGCTATTGAGAGGGTTTTTCCTGGTGAGTTCAGATAAAGTTTGCTTCTTTTAAAGTCATCGAGCAGGCAAGTTCTCATAATCACAGAATGGTTCGGGTTGGAAGGGACCTTAAAGATCATCTAGTTCCAACCCCCCTGCCATGGACAGGGACACCTCCCACTAGACCAGGCTGCTCAAAGCCCCATCCAGCCTGGCCTTGAACACTTCCAGGGATGGGGCATCCACAACTTCCTGGGCAACCTGTGCCAGTGCCTCACCACCCTCTCAGTAAAGAATTTCTTCCTAATATCTAGCATGCCACCTCTCATTTTCGCTCTTGCTTTTCCAGTTAAGCAGAAGAATAGATTCTTATCAAGATGGGGAACAGGTATCGAAGCTTCGCGCTCTTTCCAGATAGCTAATTGACTCATGTGTCTCTGCAGGAGACTTTCATTAAGGTTGTCTTTTTTACCTGTCCTAGGTGGCAATAAGTTTTCTTCTGAAGTAGCAAAAGCTTTGCAGGAGAAAGGTGGCACATTTTTCCAGTTAACTTCAGCTACTCATCCTGCACTTGAGTGCCCAAATTTTTTCCCTTTGACAAGGAGTCACTCAAGCTAACTGGAAGTGAGACTATTACCAGTATCAGGTGATCACATCTCTGTCCTTCAACACGGCTTATAGAGAGTCAGCCAAGAATAGTATCTGGTTGAATTCCACTGGAAAGCAAAGGAAGAAGGGTGGAGAAGCCTTAGCTGAGCAGAACAAATTACATGCCCTTGCTAGCATCTCCCAACAACCACCCCTGTTCACATTGAGGGTGAAAATACAAACACCATGAGCAGGATGAATCTCCTTAACTAAGAATTGACTGGGTCAGTTTCTTCACGGAATGTATCACTAGATCTCTCTGAGGACGATGATATCTTTTTCTCATGCAGAACAAGACAGGCACAAGGAAGGGCAAGTAATACAGAAAAGTAAAAAGAAATGTTAGTCTTTCCCCTCTTATTCACATCCGAGGGTTTCAGAGAGAGACCCAAGCAGTACGTAGTGAGCCTGATACCTATAAATCTCGAGATGTGTCTGGAAGTTTTATTTCCCTCTTTTTCTGCAAGAGAGCTCTTAGCCCCCCACCCCGGTTTCTTCTCTGATAATGTCAGAATGTGGTTAATTCATTCCCATTTCTGTTCTGATTTTAGAGAAGGGGAACGATGAGATTGTTGGATAGTTGTAATACCTTTATTCAGGGATTCGGTTATATCTAAAAGTGATAAAGTTCATTTGACAGAGCCCCCTGGTCAGTACTTTTGTAAATTAACCTGAACTGGTACATTCTTTTTTCTTCCTTTTAATGCCTACGAAGTGGTAGAAAAAAATAACAGGTCTTCAAAATTATTACTCCTGGGTCTTCACAGACTTTTACAGAAGTCTGTGTACCTAAGTTACGGTACTAAAACATTGAAATTCACGTATTGTCAGCCTAATCTGAATATGAGGCAAATCTGATTTCTCTGACATTCTTACTCAACCAAAGATCGTATTATTTATCAGCTAATAACAGTCCCTGTTACTGATTCTAAGCTCAAGTATCATTCCTCTCTCTTTCCTCATTGATCAAAATTGTAAGGGCCTCAGAAGATGGAGATGTTTCATTTTGCACACCTTAGAGGTAGTATAATAATAGTAACTCTGATTTGGTTTTCTGACTGTCTTACATCTTGTACTAGCCTTGTCTCTTCTTCACACCTGAGAATACATGCAATTACCTCTGATGTAAGATAGAGGTTATAGCTGGAAGTTAAAGATGCCATTGACATAACAGCCAGAGTTACTCGGTCCTCTACTAGTTTCTCAGAGCCACAATCCTTTTGTTATCACAAGTGTCAACCTGATGCTGTCACTTTCCCTCCGGATCAGTGCAGAGGTCTTCTTTTACCCCAGGGAGGATTTTGCATTCTAGCTCCTTTGATTGCTTTCAAGTTAGACAAGCAATCTCTTGCAAGAGAGGCTTGCTTACCTAGAGATTTCAAGATCTCTAAATCTTATTGCAAGTCAACACAAACTGGTAGAGGCAGTAAAGAGAGAAAAACGTCTTAAAAGAGCTTTCCTTAAATCAGTCTTTCCACATTCTTTGTGGATTTATTTTTTTTTAATAGCCATGCTTGGTTCCAGTTCAGAAATATCTAGTGAAAATTTCTCCATTAAAAGTTCTGCTCCTGTTGCTTGCAGTTTGTGTGTGTGTGTTTGAAAAGCTGTTGACAGGTCAGGTGGAATTTTCTGGGGAGAAGATGACAAGGCTCCTCGCATGGGGGAATGGTGGGTATCTCTAAGATAGAGAACATAATGCTGCTAGACTGCAGGGTGTGGTAAAGGTCGCACCACAGCTGGATATTCCATGGGAGTGGGAAGAAAAGCTTCCTGAAGGCCAGAGAAGGCTGCAACTTGGAAAGCCGCTGAGGTGAATTTTCTTGGAAGCAAAGAACTCTACCTCAAAGTATGTATTGAGTGGCGAACAGTGGGTGTTATTTTACAAAAATCTTTAATAAGCTGTTCTCCGCCTATGCGTATTTGGGATGTTGGGTTTTCATTTAAATTTTGAGAAGTTTAGTGTTCTATTGTTAGTCTAATACAACCTACGTTCAGTGGAAAAGCCTCTTTTTAGTTGTCCTGGGGAGCTTGCTACAAGGAAGAGGCCTATGCAGGTCTGCCTCAAAGCTCTGGCTGACTGGGAGTCCCAAAACACAATTGTCTTTTAATGTATTAACACCTAATAGTAGCTGCCCTGAGTTATCTTCAGTGCGTCAGGTGATTTTTACTCTTATTTATTTATTTATTTGTGTAGTGACACCTTACCTTAATATTTCACAGACTGGAGGCACACCTTACCCTTGCTGTTCAATAAGGAGGGAGCTGTGAGGCTTCTCCTCCCGTTATTCAGAAGTGCAGAGCACGAGTTTAACAGAGTGAGGGTCACTTTTGTGCAGAAACAAAGTCCAGTTTACCATCAGGCACATGAAATTATAACTATCTGGTCCGTCTCGTGAATGTCTCTAAATGTTGCAGAACTTCAACGAGGGTTTCTTTTGTTTCAGTGTTGATGAGAAAAACCCAACAGCGCTAAACCTTCATCTTATTTTTAATGATGCTACTGATCTGTTCTGAAAAGAATGAACCGTTCAAAACTTGAGTAAAATAGGTGGAGTCGCGTTTATCAAGAGACTTAGGGTTTAGGTAAGGGTAAACTCCAGTTGCAGGCTATTTGTAGACTTACACGTACAAAGCTGATGTCTGCTTTTCATAGACTTCCACTGTCATCAACGTGAAACTACAATTCCTGGTGAGACAGCTAGACCAGTGCTTTAACTGGTGCTGTGGGCCGCCTCAGTTAGATGTGTAACACCTGAATAAGCAGGGTGAGTTGCAAGAATAAAATGTGATACCTCAGTGACAAGGTGATAGTGACTCTCTGTGCATAACTCTGAGGGCCATCCACAAAGCTTTGTTTTCTCCATTTACATTTACATCTGACTGGAAAAAAGGCTTTACTTGCTGTCATTAAAATGATTGAATGTGGTTGGTTAGAATTAATTCAGGAAAGTATCTCTGCATACTTTAATACTGAGTACCAGTATGTTATTTTTAAATTATTTATGTTTTTTACTATATTATATGTGTTACTTTTATAGCATATTTAATTTGTTTAATCTAACATCTAGTGTGTACTTAATACTGCAGATCTGGGTCAAATTCAGGATATTGTACTAAATTCTAGTATCTTTTCATGGTTCCTGCACAAACTGGCTATTTAACTACAAATTAAGGGACTCTTTCTTGTTGTAATTATTTATAAATTAGTTAGTTAATAACATGATGATAGAGAAAAGCTATGGAAGAAAGTGTTGATTGGTGGGTCTGTCAGGGCGGAACAGCCCTGTGTGAAGGACGACATGAAAGATGATCTTGGAACCTGAGATTGTGGTTTAACACATTTCATTTTGGCAGAAGTACTTGGCTGTGCTTGTATGGGGGCACACACCAAACCGGGAATGGCTGCACATTAGGAATAACCCATTATGTATCCTCCCTGTTTCCCGTGCCTCCTTTCCCTTAAAGTGAATAAGGAGCGTATAGAAGATTTCTTTAGCTAGCATTGCAAAAAACCTCTGTTAAATCACACTTTTAACATCAGATATTTATTAACATTTGTTAGTCAGCAACACGATTTTTCTGCATGTGAAGTTTGTTCTCCAAGTTCAATCAGTCTGAGAAGCAAGTAAGTGATAAAAGAAAACCACCTTTTTAGGTATGGAAGCCGCACGTACTAACGTCTTGCAATGCGTAAGAGGTAAACATGGGAAGGAAAGTTAATTCCAAAACATTTGTATTCTAAAGCATTCTGTTTTTAAAGGCCTGAGCTCATTGGCTTGATACCATGACAAACTAATGTTTTGCAGCTGTCTTTTGTAACAGAGCTTTGCATACCCGGTGACAAACTGACAAACCCACTGCAGTATCTCACAAATGATGGCAATTCTATATTAGCTAACTTGTCACTTCCATAATTTTTTTGTTTTATAGCATCAAACCAGGTAGGCACCCCTACATGTGACTGATAGTTTCCAGACTATAAGTTCTAATATTCGAAGTCCTAAACATGTTTTTTCACTTGACAGATTGGGTGAAAACCAGAGATGTGCAGATGTTAGCCTTGTCTAATTCTTTGCTGATGATAAATTTTAACAGTACTTGTCTACTAGTGTGGTATTTTTGCCAAAGTGTAGAGCAGAAGATGAGACTGTCCAACTTAAGAGTATAATGTTTTCCGCTTTTGGGTGGTAATGAAATTGTCGTGGCTTTTTAAAAGTAGAATGAGTAACAGAATTCTGTTAACGCAGCATTTTGGGGTTTCTTTTGTTGGTTATTTTTCTTCCTTAAAGTTATCTTTCTATAGTATCTTACAAAGCTCCAGCAGAACTCTTGTGTATCTCACAAGACATGTATTGCACCTAAGAGAGACTTGTCGCATCCTCATCATTATATAGTGTTCATATCCAAGTCTCACTCCCTCTCTTTCTTCAGATCTTCCTCTCTTGAATAGTTTTCTCAGATCGGTGTGCAATTGCTTTGAAAATATTTAATATGAAAAAGAGAGTGATTTGTCTTTAAATGCAAAAGACCTAGAAATTCTGAATTAATCCATTTAAAAATAGGAGGGAATACACAGGTGAAAATTATTTCTGTGATCATCTCCCTCCTTTCCTTGAGGACAAAGCTGTTTTAATTAGCTGAGGTGAATTGTTAGAAATGCTTCCCAAATAGTACATATCAGTCTAAGAAATTGTATTTAGGTTGAAAGTTTAGTACTCCATAAAGTTACATTTCAGAAAGAAAGCACCTATTTCCCTATTCAAAGAATTGTGCTTTTCAAAGGGTAGAATTTTGTAGAGATTTAGCCATGATCTTTCAAACGCCTTTCATTCGTTTTAAAAAATGGACAAGAAAGTAACTTAAGCAATTGTTTTCTATTTTAAGCAAAGCATGCCATTCTCTCTCCCACACAACATTCCAGTTGTGTGTGTGTGGTTTTTTTGGTTTTGTTTTTTTTTTTTTTTAAGGACTGTCAGTGATACCTGGTAGTTATGAATTGTGTATATATAGTGCAATGAGCAGGAGAATCTTAGAGGTTGTTACTAAATAGTGTTTGAGATAGGTATTTTTCTCTAGGTAGTAGTACTGAAGGCAAAATAAATGATATTTCTGATTTCAAGAAGCATATTCAGAGCTTACTTACAAAATATTTTGTATCTCTTCCATATTATTTAGCTTTGAATCTTTAGGTGATTGAAGTATAACCTCTCCTGCCTGGCTTTCAGGGTGAAAAGATGCTTGCAACAACACACACAATACAGTATTAGGCTTCATGGCAGTGTTTTGGGGCATTTTGGTACATTTATTTTCAGATAATGTTGTTTCTGTGGGGATGTTTCATGGAACTGTGCTTAGTAGTTTTTGTTCTTTAAAAACAGGTATTACACTACATTCTTAGAATGAAAGCCTTAATTCTGTAAAGTTGAATATTTGTGAAAAAGTACAAGATATCAGAATGCACTTAATCTTATAAATTCACTTCAAGTCTTCATAGCTTATAGATGCCTATACATTTTTTTTCCACTTACTGAATTTCTAATATGTATTCTTTCTTTTTCCTTAGGATGAAGAGAATGGCAATAGACAAGGTATGTCTTATTTTTATTCTTTCGCAGATCCAATGTTGAACATTTCTCTTTAACTTAGTAATACACTTGAATAGCTACCTATGAGTTTGAAATGTAAAATTTCAAATCTTCAGTATGACCATCAGGCTCATTGAATTTCATGGCGTTGGAGCAAAACAAAGAAAATATCTGTCTTTTAGCATCACTTATTTAGTGTAGGTGTTTGCGTGGCCACTAAGTTAATTTAAAATAGGTCCTGTATCACTCCTGTGCTGTGCCTGTCACCTTGCCATGTATGTCACCTTGCCATGTGTATGACAAGAAGAGAAGAAACTGGCTTTGTTACCTTTTTAGTGACAAAGTTTCACACTCTTAATTTGATCTGCGTGTAAGACCCAGAGTTACTTGTGCAAAGTACTACTATAAAGGGTTTGAGTCTCCTGGATATATTTATATACGTATATTTAAAAAAAGTGCTGTGCAGTATGTCTAAGAGCAGCCAGTATGAAATTTGAATTCGCTTGCAAACTTACTCTAGTAAAAGCAACATGTAAGTATATAAACCTAATGTTAGTAGTGATGGTAAAAATTATCCACAAAAGTGGTATACAATGGTTTTAAAAACAGAAGATAAAGAAGGTTATTCCTGTTAGCTTTGGGATACGTTCTTCAGTATTTAACAGAACTGATCTAATTTACTTCATCAGTTTTGGTAATCTCATGTATGTTTTAAGAGATAACGTGAAACATGCTTCAATAATGTCAGATAAGATGTGTGAATAAAATTCTCACACTTGATTTAGGAGGGATGGAAAAATGACTTATTCCTAAATTATGCCTGTAAGTTCCCCTCCATCTTCATAGCTTTCTCCCTCTCACATTGCCTGTGTCTACTCTCTTTCTTAATTCATCAGTTACTTATTTTTTATTAAGTGGTGCTATCATCAGTCCCAGTTAATTTTATTTTCTCTTTGGTACTTAGCTATTTTCTCGTCCACGTTTCCCTTTTTGCTGGTATCTTGTTGCTTCCTTAGAAGGGTGAAAAAGTGTTGATTTGGGTAAGGAAACTGGGTTTTCAGGTTGAGAGCCTAGTCCCACTTTCTGGTTTTTTTCCCAGTCTGTCATGATGGTAAGGTAAGCAGAGGAGGTGGGATTAGCTGCGTCGCAAATGTGTTGTGCAGGGCTTCAGCTTGTGCTTCATCTGGCAAAGCAGTGCCACTTGTTGAGGACAGGCTTGTTCAAAGGTAGGTACCTTTGCCCAGAGACAGTGTGGGGTCAGTTCTTGTTTTGCTGGTGGTTTACAATTTCCTTGACACTGTAGCAGAGAATGGTACCCAGTTTCAATGTACTTTTAAAAATTTTTTTTAGTTGGAGGGCAGAGAACATGTCTGAACTCTTGTTTCTGGCTTTTTGTGTAATTGTGATATATTAGAAGTGTTCTAGGAAGTATGAACTTAGTTGAACTTTCTTGCTTTTCTCTTGGAAGCAGATGAATTAATCCATTTCATCTTCCTAGTCTTACTCAGCTGTCCTTACCTGCTTGTTAAACAGTGAAATTCCTCATCACCCCCCAGATTTGCGACCTCCTTTATCTGTTTTGGCATCAAAAATAAATGTCTAATTACTTTAGAAAGGGAAAGGAGTCAATCCTCTGGGCCAAACCAGGATGGAAGATACCCCTTGTGGTCTAGAGAGAAGTTCTGCAGTATTATTCTTGTCATAGGGAGAACTGGATCAGCCAAAGAGGCAAATGTGGGTCTGTTTGTGTAAAATGTTATCTGAGATCTGTTTTTCAGTAAAGGAACAGCAGTAAACAAACATTTATTTGGTTCGTTATGAGACCTGTGCAGGTGGGAGCGAGATTATTTTCTGGAAATTTTTGTGTAGCTACCTAAACTATGAATCATAGCTCGACTATTGCTTATTTATAGCAACGTAGTACCTTGTACGCCTTGAAATACAGATCAAAGGGCACAAAGTGCTGTGGAAAGATAACAGCATTCTCATTGGCAGGAAAGAAGGTTGGACTTGTGCTCCTTCTGGAAAGGGAAGAGATGACTGTGAGGTGGAGGATGTGGGTGTCAGTAGAACTTTAACCTGCCAGTTTTGTGTATTATACCTTTTAAAATAACAAAATGGGACAAAATGTATAAGACGTTTTTCTCCAGCATTTAGTGTGATCTTGGGAGGTGGGGGGATGAAATATTTCTTACTTACATTGCTACTAGTTGTTCCTCTTCCCCTGTGAGGTGAATAGGTAGCTTGTGAGGAGAAAATCACGAAAAGCGTATCTCATTTTTCATGTTCATAAATATAATGTTAATTTAGCTAAAGCAGGTATGTCAGAAAGTCTGTGAAGGATTATCACAAGGATTCTTAAAATAATTAACATTGGAAAATTAGGCGAGCTGCTTTGGAGTGGCAAGAAGCCGTGTGCCTGGCTGCTGGCTTCGGGGTCCCTTGCTGAAAGCACCAGCGGCTTCACCAGTTTGAGAAAGAGCATGTTGCTGGGCAGGTTGCATGCGTGTCGTACAGAGGAGCCATCTAGTGGCAAATGGCATGTACTTTCCTTCAAACTTAATTGGAAAATTTGCCTCAGAATCTCTGTCCTAATTAACAATCAAAATATCTTAATGATAAACATTTTCCTTTTGAAGTCTGTAGATGATAAGTCATTTAATTCACTTGAGCTTTCCTCTCTCAAATACTAAGCTTTTCAGTGTTGTGTGAAGTAGTGTGTGCCAGTGCAAAATTGTCTGTTGTTGTTGATTTTGAAGATTTCTAATTGCCTGCACTTTCTGCTTTGCACTTTTCACAGGTTAAATTTACCTCTAAAAGTTGAAATTTTTGTCAGGTTCAGCATTTACAGATTTGAGTAGATGTGTGTAGAGTAAAGCATCTCTGTTATTATTGCCTTTTATTGAAAGCACTTGAATATTTTTTCAAAGGAGCTGAGTATCTAATTAAGTCTAGAGGGCAGAAGATAAAAGCGTGTACCAGGTTTGATGTATTCTAACAGTGAAAGAAGTATTTTCATATGTTTTTATGTTCTAGTATAGAATTTTAGTGCAACTTTTTAAGTATGTATTTTGATCATCCTCCTGGCTGGTATTAATCTTGCTTTTGGTAAGCAGTAAGATTTCAAAGCATTTAGAATAACAGATGATGCAAATTTGTCCGGGAGCGCTCTAAACTAGGAATGACGCAGGAGGGAGATGATGGCCAAGAAGCAAGTGAGGAAGCAGTGGATCAGATTGTCAAGTAAAGGGGTTAGGGTGCTGTGGACAGGAGACACCCCATGGTCAACAGTTGGGACAGAAGGGGACCACCTCAAGTGTGTGCACATAAGTAAGGGAATGTCTACAGGACAGTGCGATGGGGAGAGCTCTCATGCCTTTCTTGAGGGCCTCTCTGAAGCCCCTGTGTACTCATGCATGCAGTATGGGGAACAAGCAGGAGGAGCTGGAAGTCTGCATGCAGTTGCAGGGCTGTGATCTCATTGTGGTCACAGGAGTGGGCTAGAGTGCTGCAGTGGGTGGGTACAGGCACTTTGGGAAGGACAGGCTTGGGAGAGCATAGAGTTTGAGTTGCCCTTGTTGTAAAGTTGTAAGAGAGCAGTGAGGATCTGTGGAACTCTGGCTTGGGGTGGATGGGCTGGCTTAGAGTTTATGGTCAGGATTTGCAGGCAGATGCATGTTTTCGTGGGTGTCTGCTACAGACCACCTGATCAGGGAAGAAGTAGATGAGGCTTTCTTCAGACAGCTGGTGGAAGCTTCACATGTGCAGGTACTGTCCCTTATAATGGTGCTAAAGTCCCCCATCTGCTGGAGGGGCATCACAGCAGATTTATCCTAAATATATTGTAGTTATTATTGAAAAGATTTGTGTTCTTTCCTACTTTTTCTGCTCCAGGTTGTGACCTTAAGCTAGGGTATTAAAATGCTTTTCTAGCAGATGCAGTTTATCAGAAGGTGCAGATCTTTCTCAGTGGGTTCCTCCATCACTGACTGGAAACTTGTATCAGTGTCTGCTGTTTTCTTGAGAATTTCTGTTATACTGACCAGCCTGTATTAACTTGGAGTATTTTTTTTTTATCTGTTTTGAGGATGGCACACTGTCAGTATTCTTCCTGTTTTCTGGAGTTGTGCTATTTAAAATTTTTATTTAAGAGGTATCGCACAGGCAGAACTCTCCCAGAAGGGCATTGTAGGAATATTTGGAGACAAGCTGAAAAATACCTATGCCTATTAAAAATAGTAATATTTTATAGTAAAAACTTGCCCTGTCAACACATGGTAAGTGGTGCTGGAGGAAACCATCTCCATTGCCATGCTGTATCCATGCCATTTTATCGTGCACTTAAAATGGTGAAATATTGTTGTCCTTCAAAGACTCCTCAAAGCTGTAGTTGTCAAAATACAAGTGCGGTACATATTAAATGGGTTGGTTATTTCTTGTATCTTGTCCTAAAACATGTTTTTCTTCAAAAATGTCTGGCTTGGGGATCGTTATTAAAATGAACAGTCATAAGTATATAGAAATAGTCTGAAAGGAATTTCTTTTTTTTTTTGCTGTGAACTAAGGTAATTTAAGTTTCATACAGTGCCTGGAAACCCAGTATCGTATTTTTTACGTGATGTTCTTGCTTTCCTACTTTATCTTCTGTGTCTATGTAGAGGTATCTATAGCAACTAGCAGCTTATCTTCCCATAAAAATGAAGGGCAAGATAGGTATATTGCTCAGTGTCCTTTTCAGTAGAGATTGAGTGTGCATTTTCTAATGAGACTTCAGATATGTTTTCACTGAGATTTCTAGATTTTTAAATTGTGATTACCAGGCTATTAACTTTTTTATGTGCCTAACTGTGGATTAGAGTTTCTACCCTTCAGTTGTCCAATCTAAATCATTCCAATTTTTTACTTGAGGTCCTTCAGCTCTGTGCAAGTTTGGTTTGACGTAGAACCTTTGGGTGAAGGGTGGAAAAAAAGCCGGAGAAGCTTTTTATTCCTTTCTGCTGCGTACTTAATGCCTCAAGTTTTTGATGTTTTATTTCTTTTATTCTGTTGATTTCTCTAATGTGGTTTTTCTTCTCCCAGGATTTAATTTTCTATCACCATCTGTTGGTTTAGTCTGTTATGAAATAAACTAATTGTGCCTGTGATGATGGGAACACGGTAGATAAGGAACAAGAGAATGAATGTTAAAGCAAATACTTGGAAAGGTCATAGATTGCTGGGATGATACGGTCTAAGTTAGCCAATAGCAGAATAGTAGTAAAAGACAAGAGGTATATAACAATAATGCTTTAGGGTAGTGCCACAGTAAATTGTCCTTTTTATGCATTTTTAATCCAACACTAAATGTTGAGAATGCCAAAAGAGGAGTCATTTAGTTTTCCGCTGAGACCAGAGCCTGATGATTCCTTGTTCCCGTAAAGTACATCCAGAACATCCAGCAGAGTGGCCTTCCAACTTCACAGATATATAATGCTTCTCAGTGACTACTGTTGAATTCAAATCATTTTTGACTTTTTATTAAAAGTTGACGACAACAAGCTGTATGGTGCAGTTGACTCGCTGGAGGGAAGGGATGCCATCCAGAGGGACCTTGACAGGCTTGGGAGGTGGGCCCCTGTGAACCTCATGAAGTTCAACCAGGCCAAGTTCAAGGTCCTGCACCTGGGTCACGGCAATCCTAGGCACAAATACAGGTTGGGCAGAGAATGGATTAAGAGCAGCCCTGAGGAGAAGGACTTCGGGGTGCTGGTGGATGAGAAGCTCAATATGAGCAGTCAATGCGCACTTGCAGCCCAGAAAGCCAACTGCATCCTGGGATGCATCAAAAGAAGGGTGGCCAGCAGGTTGAGGGAGGTGATTCTGCCCCTCTACTCTGCTTTGGTGAGATCCCACCTGGAGTACTGCGACCAGCTCTGGAGTCTTCAGCACAAGATGGACATGGACCTGTTGGAGTGGGTCCAGAGGAGGGCCACAAAGATGATCAGAGGGCCGGAGCACCTCTCCTATGAGGACAGGCTGAGAGAGTTGGGGTTGTTCAGCCTGGAGAAGGCTCCAGGGAGACCTTACAGCAGCCTTCCAGTACCTAAAGGGGGCCTACAGGAAGGATGGGGAGGGATTCTTTGTCAGGGAGTGTAATGATAGGAAAAGGGGTAACGCTTTCAAACTGAAAGAGTGTATATTTAGATCAGATATTAGGAAGATATTCTTTAGTGTGAGGGTAGTGAGGCATTGGAAGAGGTTGCCCAGGGAAGCTGCGGATGTCCCATCCCTGGAAATGTTCAAGGCCAGGCTGGATGGGGCTTTGAGCAGCCTGGTCTAGTGGGAGGTGTCCCTGTCCATGGCAGGGGCTTGGAACTGGATGATCTTTAAGGTCCCTTCCAACCCAAACCATTCTGTGATTCTATTCTATGATTCTATAAAAACGCTAAGAGCTGTGTAAGTGTAATTCCCATTGATTTAGAGGAGAGTCTGTAGGTTCACTACAGCAGGTATAAATTGAACGGTTCTGTGCTCATCTAAAAACTGAAGTAAATCCTCTAGACTGTTTAATCATAGGTTAAATTTTAAACTTGAAAAGGCTTCATTTTAGATTAGAGAGAATTGGGGGAAAAAAAGTCATAATATTGGCAAATAGTGCAATGGGAAAATGCTGTTTTTGAGAGTTTGTACTGAAGTTGGAACTGTGTTACATGTTTTCTGTAACAATGCCAGATTATTTTCTCTCCTTCTCCCCTCCCCCAGGAAGACAAAGTTGAGGTTTGATTAGTCAAATCGTTTAAGAGAAGGGTAAGCAAGAAAAGAAATACCATCTTTGAGTTGCCTAATCAAAATGCCAGAGGTGCTTTGAGTAATAACACAATGTATTTTTCCTGTATCACAGAGTGGAATGCCAGGTGTTTCTCTGCTAAATGACTCAATAGCACTGTTTTACTTGTATCATCCTCTTTTAGAAGCTTATCCTTGGCACTGTGTTTTGCTTGGTGTTTTTTAGTTGGATTAATTTGGGCTTTACAGTGGGTGAAATAAGCCCTGTCGAGGCTGGGCTGGGACCTTTGGGCTCCTTTTTTGCAGTGGATTGCTAGTGGAGAAATGTTTACTATGTATGAAATTGTTTGCAGATTGTAAAATCCAGAATTGTCTTTAGCTTGGACTCTCTCAGTTAAATGCAATCCTCACAGTTTTGTGATTTATAGTTAACTAAATGAAATCTCTGTTAATAAATGTACGTTCTGCTGTACTTTCATCAGTCTCTTTTTGAGTAGCTTGGGAAATGATTAGCTGGTTTTTGATTTGGTAATCATTTAGAAATGTTTGTCCCCACTGTAGCAGTAGATATTTCTCCTCCTTTTGCCTGAAAGGCATCCCATTGTTGAACCAATGGAGTGCCAATGCGTTGGATATCCAACAGCATACTTGTAGATCTTCATGTTCAAGAGGAACGTTCCTCCCTCTTGGGTCAGAGAAAGATGTATGTAAGACCCTGCCTTAATAATTTGAGGTGTTTCCTGGGGCTGGTGATTCTTTAGTATAAAAATGAAAGTCCCCCTTGCTGTCTACTGAGCATAAGGCTGGGAGTAAAAATATTCTGCATAATGTTAACAAAACTCTAGCCTTTGTTCAGTTCCTGTGTTAAGAGGATTTTTAAGCACAGTTCAGCTGCCCTGAGCAAAAGATTACTATTTTTTTTTTTCCTCTAGAAAGAGAAGAAATGGCATGTTTTTAAGCAGCAGGTTCCTAGGAGAGACTTTGTAAGAAAGTATGTATTACACTGTGTCCCAAACACTTGCAGGTTTGTGTTCTGCAGGTCAAAAAGAAGGGAAGAGCTAGTCAGCAATAGTGCTTCAGTGTGGGGTTTATTGTTTTGTTTTGTTGGTTTGGGTTTTTTTTTTCCTTTTCAAAATGTAAAAGTTCTTTGTCAGAGAGGTGTCCTTTGTGTAGTCTTTATGACTCGGATGTTTCTGTCTGACTGTTTTATATCGGAAGGTTAATGACTACAGAGAAGTGATGTGGTTCTTGCTATCTTGTAGTGTGTTGGTAGATTTGATAATGTAACTTCTGACATGTCATTTTGTTTTCCAAATGAATCACAGAGCAGTATAGTAATACTGTCTGGTCTGCAAAGTGTAGCTTAAAAACTAACTCAAGGTTACCGCATTTGATGTAAACTAGTTATGTTCCTTGTAGCAGCTGTATTCCAAACTATCATTTTATGGGATTAAGATAGAATTGGCACCTGGATAAAATGAATTTCTATGTTAAGTTTCAGGGGAGTTAGAAGAAGTTTTCCTGTATGTTACCCCCTCCCCAAGTATAAGTCTACAGTTCTCTTAAAAAGTGTTTTGTTTTGGGTTGTTTTTTTTAATATTCCCTTTATCAGGGAGAAAGAGCATATTGTAATTTTATTATTTTGCAAATCAGATGGCTGTGCTAGTGCATTGTACTCCCCTCTGCCACTTCTGGCATCTCAAACATTTGTCAGGAAAGCTTCCTTGTATACTTTACAATGGGAACTTACTTTCCCCTGTCAGGCTGTGAAGGTGGATAATGACTTGTAGTCTCAGCTGGTAGATCCAGGTAGTATAATGGTTAGATAATAAATGATGATAAATATATGTATTATGAAGAAAGTCTTTAATTTCATTTGATGTTAATTTGAACAACAGTTGAAACAAGATACTACTGTCTTAATTCTGTAGATTCTACTTTGTTCTCACTGGTTATTGAAGGTAGCAGTTAATATTTTTTGGTTGAAAATTGATGACTAATTAGAAGATTTCATACAGCTATGAAAAACGTACATGTTGCTAGGAAAAATCTTGTTAGAATAAGCTGCTTTTCTCTATTTCTTGCATTTGGCTACAGGTGTTTGTGCTTCTTAAAACTACTCTGGTTGTTTAGACTAAGGACTTCATTATAAAGACTCCTGATTCCCTGTTATCTTTGTTTAAGCCAATGAATTTTTGCCTTGAGCCTTCTATATACTTGGTGATTCATTTTTGTTTCCTTACTTCTGATGATACAGAATCTCTGAAGTAGAAGTTCAGACATCAGTGCCTTCTCTAAAGTTACATTTTCATTTGAATAGCATCACTTAAGGGAGTGGTTGCACTGCAAGGAATATTGTAGTTACTCCATTAATAAGTGGACTGGACAATAACTTGAGTTTTTATTTATCCTGACTGGTGGCCATTTACTCATGCTGGAGATTTTTTTTCTGTGCTCACAAGACTGATAAAGGAAAGGACATCTTTATGGACTGCTTTTCAGTTTCTGGTCAGCTAACTTGTGCATTCAGCAACTATATATGCTTCTGTTTCTTTTATTGCCCTTATGTAAGACTGCATCTCTGTTTATATCTACATTTGTAGAGAAATGAAGTAAAGTTGTGCTTTCCATCTGCACTTTTTCCTTCCACGTGAGTTCCTGGCAGCTTGCACATTCACCTGTTCTTTGTGTGCATGATGTTTCGGTTTTAATTTGCAGTTGAAGATGTGGGAGAAATTGTCTTATTTGCTGGTAGCCTGCAACTTAACGCTTAATTATAAAGTTGTTAACAAAAGTATGGAGAAAGAGGGAGGAGGCAAAGTAGCATGCAGTAATGAGCACTGGAAGAGCACTGGTGAATAGAATATTTCAGTTGAAGGGACCTACAATGTTCATCTAGTCCAAATGCCTGACTACTTCAGGGCTGACCAAAAGTTAAAGCATGTTGTTGTGGGCACTGTCCAAATACCTCTTAAACACTGACAGGCATGGGGCATCAGCCACTTCTCTAGGAAACCTGTTCCAATGTTTGACCACCGTCTCAGTAAAGAAATGCTTCCTAATCATAGAACCATTCAGCTTAGAAAAGACCTTTAAGATCATAGAGTCCAACCGGAATCCTAACACTGCCAAGTCCAGCACGAAACCATGTTCCTAAGCACCACATTGTATTTTAAATATCTCCAGGGATGGTGACTCAACCACTTCTCCAGGCAGCCTGTTCCAATGCTTGACAACACTTTCAGTGAAGACAATTTTTTCCTAATACCCAACCTGAACACAACTTGAGGCCATTTCCTCCTGTCTGATCACCTGTTACTTGGGAGAAGAGACCAACACCCACCTCACTACTGCCCTGGTTTAGCCCCAGCCAGCAACAGAGAACCACACAGTTGTCACTCACACACCCCTCCTCGGCTGGGATGGGGACAGAATCGGAAGAAAAAGGCAAAACTCGTGGATTGAGATAAAGTTAATTTAACAGCACAGCAGAGAAAAGAGGCAAACAACAACAGTAGTACTAATAAAGGAGTAGAATCATAGCATCTGGGTTGGAAGGAACATCTAAAGGTCATCTAGTCCAGCCCCCCTTCAGTATGCAGGAACTTCTTCAACTAGATCAGGTTGCTCAGGGCATCATCAAGCCTGGCCTTGAATGTCTTCAGGGATGGGGCCTCCACCACCTCTCTGGGCAACCTGTTCCAGTGTCTCACCACCCTCATTGTAAAGAACTTCTTCCTAATGTCTGATCTAAACCTACCCTGCTCTGGTTTAAAACCATTGCCCCTCGTCCTGTTGCTACATGCCCTTGCAAACAGCCCCTCCCCATNGCTCTCTATCACATCATCCCCCAGCCTGTATTGATAGTGAGGATTGTCCCGACCCAAGTGTAGGACCTTGTACTTGGCCTTGTTGATCTTCATAAGGTTTGTTTGGGCCCACTTCCCTAGCTCGTCCATGTCCCTCTGGATGACATCCTGTCCCTCTGGCACATTGACTGCACCACTCAGTGTCATTGGCAAACTTGCTGAGGGTGCACTTGATCCCACTATGTCATTGATGAAGATGTTGAACAGCACTGGTCCCAGTACGGATCAAATATTCAATACGGATTGAATATTCAAAACATGACTAATGTACCACTGCTGACCGACTGAACTCGGGAAGACCCCAGCCTGCTCCAAGCAGCAATTCCTGCTCCCTCCCCCGGCCAGCTCCCCGCCTATAGACTGGGCATCGCTCACCTGGTATGGGATACTGCTTTGGCAAGTTTGGGTCAGCCAACTGGGCTGTGTCCAGTCCCAGCTCCTTGTGACAATTAACCCTATCCCCACTGGGACCAGGACAGCTACAACCTCCTTTCAGGTAGTCGTCCAGTCTAAACCTCCCCTAGCACAGCTTTGAACCATTCCCACGTGTTCTATCACTGGATCTCAGGGAGGAAGGGCTCAGCATCTCCCTCTCCACTTCCCCTTCTCAGGAAGCTGTAGAGAGTAATGAGGTTGCCCCTCAGCCTCCTTTTTTCCAAACTAGACAAGCCCACAGTCCTTAGCCGCTCCTCATAGGACAGTCCTTCCATGGTTTTGTTGCCCTCCTCTCAATGCATTTGAGTACCTTAACATCCTTCTTAAATTGTGGGGCCCAGAACTGCGCATAGCACTTAAGGTGAGGCCACACCAGCACTGAACACAGCAAGATAATCCCCTCTTTTGAGCATTTTATAAAGGAAGCTGTGGTAGGCCCTTGGTGTTGGGTTATGAGATATTAGGTGTTATACTTTTCTTGTCACTTTTGGGATTGTAAATCTCTTCAGTAAAAGATAAAGTGACAACACTGGGAAGGATGTTTGGGGGTCCTATCAAAGGTCATGCTTTAACTTCACCCTTGTAAGTGGTTGAAGCAACCTTTTGTTCATGGCATCTGGGTAAATTATTCTTGGAACTTGTCTAAACTTGCTGAAACGTTACTGCCTCTTAAAGGACGAGACCCATCATGTGTTCAGTGTCTATTTAAATCAGCAGATTAAAAATGACAGATAATAGCTTTGGCTCACAAAGAGCATTTTGTATGTCTTGTAGCTGTGCCCCACTAATCAAATTTTAAAGTATTTGGGGACTGAGCTGCCTGCCAGCTGGGGTTTCTTGATTTATAATTCAGTTGCTTTGTATATAGTAGTTATCTGAGTCTATCAAATCAACTTTTTGATTATTTTCTACCAATCTGGAGTTATTTTGAGAAGGCCGTTTAGAGCCATATGAGTAAGCCATTTTGTGCAACTGTTTTGTGGTAAAATGGCAGGGCACTGAGGGTCTGCAGAATGAAGGCAATTAGGCTAAAACTTGCATTTGAAATATGCGAATCAGTCAGAGGGAAGTGTAGTTTTGTGCAATTTATTAAAATTCTTCAAATAATGAGCTTTTTCCCATATGGAAACTGAACCAAAAAAGGGGTAAGGGGGGCACCTTATTTATTGTATTCAATAAATAATGCTGTGGCTTAGTAAACATGGCCAGGTGGGATATTTAAAGCTGTTGCAAAAGTACTTCTGAAAGCAGTGCTGTTTGTCCCCAAGTCAAAGATGAGTCACTGAAGAAGTGATTAGAACCTAATAATCCAGTTTCAAGGAACGTTTCTCTTATCAGCACTGCCAGTTTTAAGCAATCCCTTTATTCCCTCCTGCTGTTCCTGCTTTTTCTGCAGTTTATACCACCCTATCCACTATGCCAAGGTTTCCTGGTAAACTGGAATCCAGACCCAGCTTATTTTCGGTGCATGTCCGTTCCCCGGGCTGGCTTGTTGTGTGTCCTCCAAAGGGTGGTGCTTCCCCAGCTGAGAGCGTGGTACAAGGGTACTAATTTGCAATTGGAGTTGGGAGGGACAGTGGCTGTTAAAGCTCACACTGGCACCATAGCCTACATACATACATACGTACCATACCATACAGCCTGTATGGCTGTAACCTTCGAGGTTCTGCCGCTGTTTCTGTGAGTGCTCATGTTTTGCACCATGTAGGACAGGGGTGTCTGGAGAGACCAAGAACACTGTAGAACAAATTAATTTCAGTGCAGTCTTGTGGCAGACTGGAAATAAAGTTTCAAATTTTATTTTTAGGTGGATTGTTTGTGGTTTGGTTTGGTTTTTTNTGGCTATGTCACTTAAGAATGACTTAGATATGGTGGCGTGCATGTAAAAGCACAAGGTACCCATGTTTCTGGAAGTGTAGACATTAAGTGTATACTGAGAAAGCAAGAAGAAGAAAAGTGTTATGGTTTCTAACTACTGTAGATTAACTTCTACGTTTATGTTGTGTATATATGGATACATACTGCATGTGCAGACATAATTTACTTTGAATTATACGTTGCTTTTTGAATTTTGATACATCTTCAAGAAAACTTTAGACTTCATCTTGGAGCACCTGAAAAACACCATTAGAAAATCAGTGTTATAGTTCCATGAGGACTATGAATCAAGGTTATGTTTTTTCTTCTAAGAAAAGATTTGCACTACTAATTCTTACTCAGTTTGTCTGCCTTTATATCCTATGCCAGATAACAATCTAGAAGAGGAAGGGGTCATTCTTACTGGATAGTGTAGACATCAGCAGGAGGATGAAGTAGCAATGAGCTGATAAAATGAACCTGAAAAAAATCACTTACTGGACCATATTTGCAAGTTTAAGTTTGAGATACGTCTCTTTCACCACCTCTCTCCCCTTTCTTTTTTCCCCAGACATCTAAAAGATCTTTAGTGCAGCCAAATGAAATGCTGTCTCTAGGGCTCCTAGTCTCTCTTCCTTCCCTCACCCCAAATTGAACTTGAGTATTTAATGTAATGATGAACATGGCAGGATTACATTTCAAAATAATTCTTAAAGTAAAAACATTGTAATGCAGTGTAATTAAATGCTTTAAGAAATATTGTTTCTTTCTTTCTTCCTCAGGCAAACAAAGAAATAGACTGGAGCCAATGGATACCATATTTGTTAAACAAGTTAAAGAGGGCGGACCTGCTTTTGAAGCTGGATTGTGCACAGGTACTGTTCTTCCATAACACCGACAACGCGTTTGTGTGCATGATGTAAAATATACATGATTTAAGCTTCTGCATGTAGTTCTGTCTTCCATTTAAACCTTGTTCTTTCCTTCAGAAGTTTGGAATCTCTCTTTCAAATTGTTTTCCAGTTTACTCTGAAAAGCGCTGTTGTGTTCTTTCAGGGGGTGCTATATAAAATTTATTAAGGCATCAAAGTCTAAATCTTTTTGTATTATTATCTTTAAAAAGGTAAGAATAAATATATGATAAAATACATTAGGAGAAAGAGAAAAAGGAGGAAAATGACACCTGTAAGCTCCTATTTCTTGTGCTTTGTGATAAATTGATAACCTCAAAACATTCAGGTTATTCTCCTGTAAATTAAGTTATTCTGCCTCCTTTAAATTACATGGGAACAATCCAAGTCTTATCCCTTCTTATCAAATTTTGGTCAGTTGTTTGATTTAATCAAACTGGAGAGCAGAAAGCATGTTTTTTTCTGAAGTGCTAGGTACTTTGCTGCTCCTTTACTTATGTGTCAAAGGAAAAAAAGCGATGTTAAAATGGGAAGTCTTACAAGTATGAAAACAATAAATTACTTGCATAGATGGACACTACTACAAACACAGGTTTCTGTTCTTAAAAATATGGCGACACATATGTTCTATGAAAGGATTGTGTTTATGTTGATAGTGGGATATTGATATTTTCTTTTAAAAACAGTTCTGTACATTCATTTAACTGCAATAGAATAACTTTTGTATGTTTCTTCCTAAGGAAACGCAAAGATTCTAGGATGGTAGCAATTGAAAAGCTGCACTGGATCCTACTTGTACAGCATAAGGCATTTTTATTTTTTAACTCCTTAAGTAGTTATTCAGGGGAGGACTTTGGCATTATTTTAATGATATTATATAAAGAAATGTTTTGGTTTGATAAAGTGCAGCATATGTTGAAGTTGTACAGAGGAGCCATGTTAATTTCTGCTGTGTTCAGTGTTTGCCAAATTGAAAGAGAGGAAATCTGTAGAGAATACTTCAGGCATAGAAGAAATTTTTAGGAGCCCAGAGTAAAGAACAGAAAATAAATGAGAAAATATGTTTTTAAATTACCAGAATATTCTCCTTAAACACACTGCTGATAACAGTTATATCTAATTAGGTCATGCCACTATTTTTTGTTTGAAACTTCAGGGTGAAATATATTATTATATCTCTATCTTGAAATTGTATTATAAAACACTCAGGGAGCGATCAGCAAGGTATACTGATTAACTTCTGATACAGACACTGTATATGTTTCTTATTTTGTAGAATCAACTGTATTTTTTTTTTTTTAATTCAGCCTGGCTTTGTTTCATGGTTACACTAACGGAAAGGAAATACTTGAAAATCTAGTATAAGTTTAAGTAGTTATGTTTGTTTGTCAGTTCATATTTCAGTGCTGCAGGGTCCTTTGTAATATTGACAGCCTCAACCCAAGCTTCGGTACCCAGAACAGTGATCTCTGTTTCAGGAGCCTACCTGGCTGCT